>BHFT01006211.1:51850-63890 GCA_004320025.1 Laticauda laticaudata
GGGGGGGGGGGGGGGGAAGCGCATCTTATGGAGCAAAAAATATGGGTATATACTTCCTATAAGGTTAGGGAGCCTCAACGGCGCAGTAGTTAGAGTGCAGTACTGCAAGCTCCTCCTGCAATTTAGCAGATCAAATCCCACCAGGTTGACTCAGCCTTCCATCCTTTTGAGGTGGATAAAATGAGCCAAATTGTTGGGGGCAATGTGCTGACTCTGTAAACCGCTTTGAGAGGGCTGTAAAGCACTATAAAGCGGCATATAAGTCTTTAAGTGCTACTGCTATAGTGAGTTTAATTCAGATAGCTTCACTTCCTTTCTCACAATGATGTGTGTTGGGCCCCAGGAGGAGAAGACAAGATGTGGAGGTGTTGAAAGGTAGAGAGCTGGAAAAAGAGATTACCATGCAAAAGCTGTTAAATCAGAGGTGTAAAATGATAGGGCATAGGAATCCTAAAATAGAACTGCTTTGTACTGGATGAGATCACTGCTTTTATCTCATGCAGAGCTGGAAAACAACGATTCTCAGATGACTCATGCATACTGCACCATGTTTCAGGCTGAGATATACTAGAGCAGGGGTGAAGAACGTACAGCCACTAGATTCCTATTATCTCAAGCAGCAAATTCAAAGATCCAGTCTAAAAATCTCTGGAAAGTCAAAGCTTTCCTGCTACTACAAAGATAATTCAACTGCTTTTGAGTTCAAAGACGAAGTCTAGCAAGTAATGGTGCTCCTAATATTCTACTAGTTTTCCCAAGTAAGTACTAATTAGATGAATTGTAATTCTGGCACAGCTATGAACTTTTTTTCCCCAATATGCCTTACAACACTTTATAGAATATATGCAGTCAGCTGTTGTCCAATCTGCAAATTAACATCAGAAATATTTGGAGGCACCTAGTTCCCTAATCTCTAAAATGTTTTTTAAATCTGAGCAATAGTTTGTGAATATTTTCTATGTAGCACTTTACAATCGGCTAAGAACAAGTATGCAACATGAGCTCTATTTCAAATATTGCTCAGAGATAAAATCAGTATAAGATATGCTAATTGTCAGTTATATAAATTCATTGCAAGGATCTCAATAAAAACCCAGTATTGGGTTATATTAAATAGTCGCAGAAAAAGGCAGCTTTTGAGAGTTAGGGGACTTCAGGGAGATGGGCAGTTCAAAAATGGGAAATAAATTGTGATTATATTTTGGGCACTTGACCCAATAATTTATGATGTTTTTGTTGAAATTTGCCTTTACTTTCAGTTTTTGTCAAAAAGCATCCATTGATTAACTTCCACTATAAAGGTCATAAAATTAGATGCATTCACATGATTAACCACTTAATGACTAGCATGAGTTATGACTGGGGATAATTACAGTCATAAATTGAGGACTACCTATACAAGGATCAGTTATTTCCCACCACCAGGTAAGGTATTTTTTTTTTACTTACCCAATTGGGTGTCCCAAAGAAACTGCTCCTCCATGAATATTTACCTTCTGTGGATCAATTTCTAGCATTTTAATGTTAGCTAGGACAACAACACTGAATGCTTCATTGATTTCCCACATTTTAATATCTTCCTTTTTGAGTCCTGTCTGAGCAAGTAGCTGAAAGGAAAAACACCATTATTTAAAAATTGGCATGTATGTACAGATAACATACTATTTGCTTTACTACCAGAATTTTATGAGCAGATCATGACACACCCACACAGAATTCAAGAAAAAAGCAGAAAAGACAAAATAAAAACTCACAACCTTGACGCTAAAATCCCAGATTTTGAAACTTAATTACAATGGGAAAAAATAGAATCAAGTTTTACAAAATGCTAAAAACCACACAAACATAGCCCTGGCTATGATAACAAGTCCATCTATCATTGATATCCATCCATTGTTATCTACCGATAACAATTCCATCTATCTAAGCTGAAATCCATTAGCTTTAAAAACAAGGGTCTTCAAATTTGGCAAGTTTAAGACTTGTGGACTTCAATTCCCAGAATTCCTGAGCTAACATGACTAGAGGGGGAATTCTGGGAGTTGACATCCACAAGTCTTAAACCTGTTAAATTTTGAAGACCTCCCATTGTAAAATTAGGCAGTCTAAATAGATTTTCATCCTTGCAAAGTTGTAAAGCCAATAATGGCCTAAATCTATGGGGATATGGTTCAATTATGATAAAGGAATTCAAGTATCCCTCACTTAATGACTACTCATGCAGCAACCAGTGAAACTTACAATGGCACTGAACAAGTGGTATTTATGATCAGTCCTCAAAATTCTGGCTATCACAGCATCCCGGCGGTCACATGATCACAACCAAGGGGCCAATGACCAACTTGCAATTACAATTTTGCAGCATCCCACAATCTCATGATCTCTCCATTTATGACCTTCATTGCTAGCTTCCAAAAAGCAAAGTCAACAGGGAAGTAAGCAGGTCAAAAATGGTGACGTGATGTCATGCATAACATGGGATTCACTTAATAATGCAACCAGAAATGTTGGAACTATCGTCACTGAGTAGTGTGGTCACATGATGTCACACTTTACATTTTACAACACTTTATGTCATTTCGTGACATAAATTCCTGTCCCAATTCTTGTCCTTTATTTTCTTTTTAATTATTCTAAAAAAGAGGATACAATTGATTTTCAATGCATGGTCTTGGATCATTGAAGGACACAGAACATATAATAAATAAATAAATGTCAGGGAATAAGAACAAATAATTTACAAAGACAGCAGTTAATCCAAACAGCAAAATCCATTGAAATACCAAAGCATACATATTGGGAAATTAAAATATTACATAATATAATGATATTTACAAGACAAATTTTTTGACATCTTTAAAATTTTTCATTAGACTAGATGCTACTGTAAATGGACCCATTTGATCAACAGTCTTAAAGTAGAATGTGAGCAGAAAATATTACATTAATTTAAATTAGATATTATCCATCGTATGCCAGTGTCTCTTTGTTACTTGATTAATTTATTCCAGTTGTTCAAATACAATGTGGCATTAATTTCTGCAAAACTAACCAGAACTAAAATGATATGGTTCAATTCCAAATCATCAACACTAAGTAGTTAATCCTACATTTTTACAATTTTTTAGATTGGTTTTTAAACCTAGAGCAGATAATCTACTTTAAAAATTAATTTTAAATTCTGTTATATTACATTTCGAATGAAGACCGAAACGCAGAATTAAATGAGCAACTAAATGAAGGTAGAGCAGTGGTAGAGATGCTTACCTTAGGAACAGCTTGTGCTGGTGCAATGGGAAAATCAATAGGATCAACAGCAGCATCTGCAAAACCTGCAGAACAAAAACATGAATTAGAAAAGAAACATTTTGTTAAATGTTGCTTTACTTACTCGTAATATTGAATGTTATTCTGGCAATGATGCCTCTATCAGAAGCACAAATTTGTCCTTCCTGCCTAATCGACAGATAAAACAAAATGAAAAGAAGACATCCACTACCGGTACACTCTCCCACCATTTGTTCTACCCATGTCTGGATCAGTCTCCCAATACTTTTTTACAGCATTGCAGGTTCACCACATGTGCCTGATATTGGAAGAAGGAGAGCAAACCGCCAGAAACAGTCATAAGGAAAATTATGGCCTGTGCAGAATTGGACAGGTTAACTCTAGAATTAAAAAAACAAAGGGGAATCTGAGTACTATGAAACGTGGAATAAATTCTATCAGTGGGTGCATAGAAGAAGGCAAGGTCGGAACATAAGTACCTATGATGATTAGAATAATTAGTAAACAATGTATCAAACAAGAGGATTGTAAATGGTGAAGTAAAATTTATATATGTGTAACAATTGTTATGCCAGAATGGATGAACCGTGTTGTATTCTTATAATTAAAATATAAATAAATAAATAAATAAATAAAATAAATAAATAAATAAATAAAGGGGAAAAACACAAATATCTCACTTAACAACAGAAATTTTGGAACAATGGAACCTAATGGAACCCAAAATTTCTGTTGTTAAGTGAAATATTGGTTAAGTGAATTTTGTTTCACTTTATATGACCTTTCTTGCCACAGTTAAGTGAATCACTGCAGTTGTTGCATTAATAGCATGGTTGTTAAGTGAATCTGACTTGCTCATTGACTTTGATTATCTGAAGGTCAAAACAAGGGATCACTTGGGATACCACAACAGTCATAAATATGAGTCAGATGTCAAACATCTGGATTTTGATCACATGACCACAGGAATGCCACAAAGACTGTATGAAAAATAGTCCTAAGTCACATTTTTCACTGCTGTTGTAACTTTGAATGGTCACTAAACCAACTGTTATAAGTCGAGGCCTATCTGCACAGGATGATTTCACCAATGGGAAGGACAATCCTTACCTACTATTCTAGCCAATGGCTTCACATTCAGTCTTTTTGCCGCTTCTGAAGTCATCAGCACCAAAGCAGCTGCTCCGTCGTTCAGAGTACTAGCATTGGCAGCAGTGACTGTTCCTGAAAAAAATTCATTAGGGAAAAACAATTTACTAGGAAGAACAATTTAAACACAATGCATTCCCCTACAATGGTGCTTCCTAAATCTGGGTAAACTAACCAAACATTGGGTACAAGTGGTTTTTCTTTGGGTAATAACACATAAACCAATTATCCAATTATAGCAGGGACATACAAATAATGGCTTTCTGATAAATTGCTTAGAGCAATAAAGGAAAAAATTGAGAAGCACTATCCTATAGTGTTATCAATTCCTCCTTCACCTGTGTCAAATGATGGTGCAAGTGGTTAGAACGCAGTACTGCAGGCTGTTGCTGCTGTCTGCTCCTCCAATTTGGTAGTTCGAATCTCACTAGCCTCAAGGTTGGCTCATCCTTCCAAAGTTGGTAAAATGAGGACCCAGATTGTTGGAGGCAATATGCTAACTCTGCAAACTGCTTAGAGAAGGCTGTAAGGGCTATTGATATAAAATGTACAGCAGCCTAAATCCAACATAGCTGGCATAATCTTAAACAAGCAATCAATCAAGAAATATGCTGCCAACTATCACTCTGTAGTGTAGTTATGAAGGCTTTGCAAAATATATTCGTATACTGGCTTGTGTGACACTCTATGGAAGCTTTGAAGAAGCAAGAAAGTAAGAATATTGCTACCGCTGAAACTGGAAAAGACTCTTGAATATACCACAGACAGTCAATATCTGAAATAAATTCAAGCACATTAAAAATGGACGTCAAATCTTACCATTTTCTTTTTGGAAAACCGCCTTCAATTTTGGAACTTTACTAAAATCCACACGCTTGTATTCTTCATCTTCTTTAACCACAGTGTCTGGTTTCCCTAAAGTAAAGATTCTGTTTAGTAAAAAAATATTTGAAACTTTGACCACAAACTCCAATTCAGCAAAAAGGCTCTATCAGTGACCTGCTGGACGTTAACATTTTCTTATTTTCCAAAGGGCAGCTGAACATATAAGAATCTTTTGCATCATCTCATTTCTTGCCCTGTCCATCTCATGTTCCATTACTCTAGTATATGAGTGGTTTGATTTAAGTTAAGGCACTGAAATCATCAAAATCAGAAAATTCTGGTTTAAATTATGTTTTTCTTATAATTCTTCAAACATGTATTAATGCTGGAGATCAATCAAATAACAGTTAAGGAAAATAAAGTCCTCTTATCCATTCTACTTCAACTATATTGGATTTCACATTTGAAAAATGAAGCATGCCATATATCAAAACAATTTAAAATGGAAAACATATTGTACATTAATCCATACTACCTTTTTGAGAAATAGTAACAGGTACAATTTCTTTTGCAAATATTCCAGATTCCCAACCTTCCTTGCTTTTGGTATAGGATTTTATAGCATAAGTATCTTGATCTTCCCGTGATATAGAAAATTTCTTAGCAGTATTCTCAGCACAATTACCCTGGGGGCAGTGAAAAAAAATGGGAAATATGAGGCTTTGTAAAGTGTAGAGATCATTTACATATCTCATGCTGCATATAATTTAATTATAGTGCATGTGGTTTGAATTAATCTTAAATTCCTAATGAAATTTAAGATTAATTCAAACCACATGTACTATAAGATAATGGATAGCAGCATTGAACTAAAACATTTTCAGCAATTGATAATTTAACTAAATAAATGAACTTTTGTGTTCATTTGCTCGAACCGTTTGTTAACATTCAAAGCAGTTCGGAGAACCAGTTGTTAGAAGAAATTACTGGCCTAATCCTGTAAGAAAGGCAGGAAGGAAACATTCTGGTGTTGCTTACAGAAACTGCCTCTCCATTAACCCTTATTACATTCTTGGCAGGACTAGACTTCCTGTCTCAGGAATGTCTCTGGAGGTTTTTTTCCTCTCCTTTGCTGATACTTTGCTTGTGTCGAGTGACCATTCAAAGTTACAATGGCACTGAAAAAAGTGACATGACCGTTTTTCACACTTATAACTGTTGCAGCATCCCCACAGTCACAAGAAGCCAGGCAAGGAGATGCGTGCCTCAATGTGAGTGATGTTGAGTTGGCCACACCCAGCCAAAAACATGACCACCAAGCCATGCCCAGCAACTAAGCCACACCCACAGAACCGGTTGTTAAAAAATTTGAATCCCACCCCGACCTGTACTATTTTAAATTTCTTTTGCTCATAACCACTGGAAGTTTAAATTGTACAGGCAGTCCTTGATTTAGATTGATCACTTAAAAACCATTCAACAGACCCACCTGAGTGATACAAATGACCCAGATTCGAAGTTCTGACTGTTGGTGCCTTCTCTCATTGTCACATGATCACACTACAGATGTTTGGCAATCAGACCACATTTCTGGCCATTTATAATGTGCCAGGAACACATAACTACATTTTATATTTTTGCCAAAGACTGGCAGTTACTTCCAGTTTTTGGCAAAACTGCAGCATAGTGAACCATCTGTTTGTTTAATAATCCCAGTGGAGAAGAACCACCAATTCACTTAATGACCATAATTCACTTAACAACCAGTGCAAAAAAAGGTCATAAAAATCAGGCTGGTCATGGGACCAGCCATTTCACGACTATCATGAGCCACAACTGTGAGGAGTTACTCTTGGTCATAACTCAAGGACTACCTGTTTTAATTACAGCCCAATAGGCAGAGGAACAAAAAATATTTGAATAGAAGGCTTTTAAATTACTGCAGCAAAAAAGGCCTTAGCCTTTCAGGTAATTTTAGAAGATTGTAAACCATCAACTCCATGTCTATTCATGGTAGCAGAGATTTTGTCTATAGTTTCTCTTAAGTGATAACAGCTGCTAACTAAACAAAATAAGTTTTTATCTATTTGTTCCCACAAATAAGCTAACTGGGGGTGGAGGTTAAAACAGAAAAATAACATGCTCAGCACTTTTAAAAAGTCTCTTGCATTGTGAAGAGAATAATCAATATTTTGATATTAAAGGTAAAGGTTCCCCTTGCACACAGGTGCTAGTTGTTTCCAGCTCTAGGGGGTGGTGCTCATCTCCGTTACAAAGCCGAAAAGCTGTCTGAAGAAGTCTCCGTGGTCATGTGGCCGGCATGACTAAATGCCAGAGATGCATGGGACACTGTTACCTTCCCACCAAAGTGGTCCCTATTTTTCTACTTACATTTTTACATGCTTTCGAACTGCTAGGTTGGCAGAAGCTGGGACATGTAATGGGAGCTCACTCCGTTAACGCGGTGCTAAGGATTCGAACTGCTGACCTTTCTGATCGACAAGCTCAGTATTTTAACCACTGAGCCACCATGTCCCCCTACCTATTTGGATATTAAGAGTTTACCTATTTGGATATTAGAGCCTATCTAAACAGCTTGTATAACCACGTCCTAGTAGTAAATGATAGTGTCCAAATAAAAGATACAACTGTGCTTATGTGACAGTGGAATACCAGGCACCTAACTCTATGAATTTTATGGGAACAATTTCAAAAGAGGCTGGCACTCAAAATTATTTTCATTATTTTATTTTATTATTAAAATTGATATGTTGCTCAATTCCCAAAAACTCTGGGAGGTTTACAAAATGCTTGTTTTCTGAATTCTCCCATTCCTATTCATAGCCATTTGCCTGAACGCTTTGAGCAATTGTTTTCCAGCCCTGTTTCATATAAATGGCCAGCAATTAGAAAATAATGACATAAGGATATGTGATTAAAATGGGAAAAGAAAAACTATGACTGTTGCTTTCTGGGCAAGGCACCATTCTATAAGATGCAGTTCCACCCAACCATGCTTTGTGCCAGCAGAATTGGGGAAAAACTATATGTTAAATCAGAGGTCTCCAAATTTGGCAACTGTGAAGACTTCTGGGAGTTGAAGTCTACAAGTCTTAAAGTTGCCACGTTTGGGGACCCCTGTTTTAAATGAACTGTAGCAATTTGTTTTTATTCAAAAATAATTCAAAATTATTTAAAAGTTTAAAATGAAATATAGTCGCAAGGCTTACCATGTGGATCTTGTTGTAAACATCTGTCAAGCCATCTTTGACAATCAAATCTTCAAGCTTTACTCCCCCATAAGGCGTTGTTCCTCTGGTCATGGTGTAGGGGACGTTTGACATGCTTTCCATTCCTCCAGCCACCATCACATCCTGTTCAGAAGATTTTACAGCTATTTAGCATATATATATTCACACACACACAAAAAGCACTCATTTAACAATATGAAAAGAGATACTTGGCACTGAATGGATACTTGGCCTAGAGGTGGTGCTCTCTCCTCACAATCAGGAGGCTGTGAGTTCGATCCTAGGTAGAGGCAGATATTTCTCTCTGGGCACACTGAGAAGAAAACTCTGCATTGGCGACAGGAAGGGCATCCGACCATTAGAACGCTAGCTCCATTCAGTTGCCCAGACTCCACTCAACAAGGGATTGTGGGGTTATTAAAACAAGATGATACTTGGAATTGAATCCAGTTGTACACTTCCACCACCAGAAATGTTTCCATGATGGAGCAGAAAGGGAGAATACATCACTTGCAAATAACTCCAGAGGCCCCTCAATTTTATGCGGAAGATTTTAAGGGTGCCGAAATAGAAAAGGATCTAAATAAAGAGCCCTCTGGACTAGCAGAAGTCTACTAGTACAAGGAAGGATTTAAGCCTTGTATCCCCTTGCAGGCAAAACCTGAAAAGCCTATATATAATATTAAGACTTATTTTATTGTACTGCAATATTTTTTAAAGAAGAAATACCGATAAAACAATGTACAAAAACAATGTACCAAACAAAAAAAATCAAACCAAATAAACAGACAAAAATTCTAAAAATTAAACATATAACATGCTCATTTATTTATCAACTACGTATCAGATTGTCCATAAAATGTTGTTGATTTTTGTAAATTATGAGATGCTGAAATGCAGTTGGTTAGTAGTTAGAAACAGCCTTTCCAAAAAAAAAGGATAAATAAAAAAAAATCAGTCGCCAACATAGAAGTATTTTTCTAATCTTCCAGTTGTTACTTTTCATCTGATATTCAAAGAATCAATTCAATAATTCATTCACAAGACTTCTTTAACCAACAATGGTCATTTGTAGACTAAGAATTGTAGCCTTCTTTACTTCGAAATAAGTTCATATACATCCACAAATCGTGAAAGTACAGAATAGCCTACCTGACTCCCACACATCAAACTCTGGGCTGCCATCATAACAGATTTCATTCCAGAAGCACAAACTTTGTTGACAGTTGTGCAAGGAGTAGAAACTGATAAACCTGTGCCAAATAAAGATAAATCTCAGATATATGTCAAATAATTGTTGTGGCCTGCCAATGAGGATGTTGGAGAGTAACTTGGGCCAGTTCTGGAGTCAGGGGAAGGCTCTGATGGATGCTCTGTGTTGGACGCACAGATAGAGACAGGGCCGTCCGACATTTCCCAGCTACTGGAAAGGCAGCTGCCTTTGGAGGCTGAGATAAGTGAGGAGGAAGAATAGCTGGGGCCTGCTCTAGATGCACGGATGCTCAGAGCAATCAGGAGAGGTGAGCAATGGAGGATAAGGAGTTGACTCAGGAGCAAAGCACATGTGGATGCTGAATGGCCCCTCCCTGGCTGGAGAATAAATAGAAGGAAAGAGGAGTGGCTGTCGTGGAAGACAACAGTTTGTATTTCTGAAGATTTTGTTCATTGTGTTTCGTGTCACAAAGACCGTTTGCCGGAACTTAATTTGCAGCCTTTCACAGCTTTGCAATTATCGCAAGGAACTGCTAAGGTCTGTACTGCAGTTAACTCCTTGAAGGACTATAGCTTGGACTTTTTGGTGGGTGAATGCAATTAATTCACAAGAGTTAAATAAAGAGGGGGTTTTCATGACAAGGAGTATGTTTCTTGCTTCTGCTAAGGCTGGGTCAGAACAATAATAAAAAGAATCGTAGTACCAGCACCAAGGGTTGCTTGTCTTGCAGGAGCCTGTCCTTCTCCAGCTTGGATAACATTTCCCATGTATACTTCTTTCACTTCTTGAGAAGGGATACCTAATAACAATTAGAGAAATGTGTATGATAATTATTGAAGGGATAGCCTTGCACTATAAGTCCAGGAAAGATTCAAAATTAGTTCTCTACGCCTGTAACCTGTGTTTCCTCAGAAAACAGGATGTGTAAAATTCAGCAATTCAAGGATGGAATCTTCCAGAAAGCTGCCTGTGAAAGATATCGATCATGTATATAACAGCATTCAGCCGAATGTAGCGAAAGAAGTCTTCTGCTATCCAAACTTCTGTTAAGAAAAACTTTGTTCAAAACTATAGAATTTAATTTACTGACATTCATACTTCTTTCTTACCTTTCAGATAAAAACAAGGAGACTGATTGACCCCTTTCAAGTAACTGTTTTATATAATCCAGAAAAAAAAACAGTAAGAAAGAAAGGAATCTTAGGAGCACATGCTAAAGTATATACAGTTATAACTGGTATTTTTGGTATTATGAGCCATGGGTAGTACAGTAGTTAGAGTGCAGTGTTGCAGGCTGCTTCTGCTAACTGCCAGAAGTTTAGCAATTCGAGTCTCACTGGCTCAAGGTTGATTTAGCCTTCCATCCTTCCAAGGTAGGTAAAATGAAGACCCAGATTGTTGGGGACAATATGCCGACTCTGTAATCCATTTAGAGAGGGCTCTAAAGCACTGTAAAGTGATATACTATATAAATCTAAGTGCTATTGCTATTACTATTGGTAAAATGAGATTTCTTTAAGGACAATTTTATTGAATTTTTAAAGAAAAAAATAAGAATAATTAAGAGAGAAAGAAAAGTAAAGAGCGAACTGTTGAATTCCTGTTAGGAGAATGAGCGCACACAGGGAGACATAGTGAGAGTGGTGAAGAATAACACACAAGCAGCACACAGCTACACTGTATAGTAAAATGTAGGTTTTTACTTCCAGTAAACCGTAAAAGAGTTAACAAAGTTCAACAAAACAGTCAAGTCCATTCACGGTTGAAGCAGTCATTTTTCAGTCCAGGGAAATCCAAAATCAAAGTCCAATAGTCATAAACAGTTCGGAACAGACTTACATCAAATTCCAAAAATAAAGATGATCAGTTACAGTCAATAGGGGAGATGGCAAAGAAAGAACTCTCAGCAACAGGACACAGACTAAAACAACCCAGGTTTGCTGGCTCCATACTTATGGCATTTGGGGAACGCACACCCAATTACCATTTAGCATTTCCCTTAAAGAGACCAGTATTAAAATGTCTATCCTGGTTTATATATTTTCCAACCCAACTATTAGGTGACTTACATTCCTAACAGGAACAAAGTCAAAAATGCAGAAAGAAAAAGAAAAAAATATTTTAAAAAATACTTTTGATTTTCTTTTATAAGAAGTATAAGTATAAAGTTAAATTGACCTTACACTATTATAGTTTTAGGTTGTCTGTGACTTTTGATTGGGTGCTTAGCGACCATTCAAAGTTTTAATGGATTAAAAAAAAAAGGTACTAGCAACCCGAACTTGAACTTCAGACAGTGGTTTCCCCCCCCCCC
>BHFT01006212.1:0-10742 GCA_004320025.1 Laticauda laticaudata
CCCTTCCTTCCATCCCCCCCTCTTTCTTTGTCCCTTTTTCTTTCTTTCCCTTTTCTCTTTCTTTTCTTCTTTCTCTCTTTCTCTCTCTCTCTCTTTTATCTCTCTCTCTTTCCCTCTCAGGCTCACCCCATTTACTTGACTTGCTTGGACAGGTTCCTCCAGTGCAGTAGGCTCAATGGGGTGGACCTGCATGGCCAGCACCTAGAATGTGACAGTGGCGGAGCGTTTGAAAAGTAGAGCAAAGCCAGAGCTCAGTAATTTTTGCTGTAAAGAATCACAAAAGCTTCTGGTTGTGCATAAGAAGGGACACACATGCCAATGCAATTCAGCAAGATAAAATAAAGAGATACAAATAAAACAAATCAAGAATCGGCAAAGCATCTCTGATTAGATTTTATTCACTACTAAAATCTAATCAGAGATGCTTTGCTGATTCTAGTCCAATTACCTGCTCCAGCAGGGTTAAAAGGGAGTGTGTGTGTATGTGCGTGCATGGCTGTCAAAACTCCAAAAACAGGTGAAGTAGTTCCCGGGAGGCCAGTCATAAATTAGAACACTTGCTAAACAACTGGTCATTAAGTGAGGACCACTTGTTTGCCAGTCACCTGGCCATGCCCACTTAGTCACATGACCACCATCCACACCTACCCAGTCACGTGACCCGCAAGCCATGCCCATCCAGTCACATGACCAGCAAGCCATGCCTACCCATTCACGTGACCAAGCCACACCCTCAAATTAGGCCACGCCCACAGAAATTTGAATCCCATCCCTGGGTGTGGGGCATTGAGGATGAGTTTGTAGTACCAAAGGGGCAGTGGACTGAAAAAGCTTGGGAACCATTGATTTAGGCCAATGGTACTTCGACTAAGACAAATCTATTATAAAAAGTTGAACATTATCCTAGAGTTCAGGTAAAAGCAAATACTTATAAACAAGTTGCAGGTGAAATTGGAAAGTAAAATGTCTTCTAGTATAACTCTTTGGAATACTTGGGTATAAAATTAGAGAAATAATTCGCTGAGTACCAACATTATCTCTTGCTTTTCATAATTTTTGTCATTGTTTCTATTGTTTATGACTTCGTTACCATGGATCCCTTGGGTCTTCTCCACCAAAATGTATCTTGATGAACCGACAACCCTAGCGATAATTATAAACTATTATTTTAAAATAATAGAAAATCATTATTGGAATTTTAAGAGCACAAAATAATAAAGAAGCCCTGCTTTCTTCTTGGAAATCTTGACAACTTCCTTTGATCATGCAGAGTTTAATTGTTAAGTTGCCTGAATGCTTTAGGGCTGCATTATCTAAAAAAAATACAGGTGTTTTGAAAAAGAGTGATCTTCTCTACCTTTAAACAGAAACTGAATTATCAAGCCTGTGCTTCCAAATCCTTAAATTATTAATTGATTCTGCAGACATGACAATGGCAACCTTTCTGCAAATACAAATCTGAAAAGTGAAATACTAAGCAAAAGACAGATAGAGGAAAAAAACAAAGATAATGAATGACATTGATCCCACAAACAGGCAGATTTATTCTTTCAAACCATTACTTTTTTTATCCCATTGGGAACATAGCTGGACCTGCCTGATCGCACAGTCTTGTGTTGTTTTAGAAACTAAATTGATTTGCTTTTGACTCGTTCCACTTTATTGCAAACCATAGCAAAGCTGGTCTTTTGCTTTGAATCAGCTCTCTGGTCTATGTGGGTGGTCTGTTTTTCCTTGGCGAACACTTTGGCCTCACCTTATATCTTGACACCTGGACCCAAGCCAGCCATTACATCCTCCTACGCCTACGCCCTCCTCCCTCTGTGTGCACACATGCACACACACACACATACACACACACAAATTCAGCATCCTGTTCCTGTATTCAGTTTTTAGAATTTGTTACTCGACTCCTCCAGTTCAGCCAGTTAGAAAATTCTGAGAGACTCTGAGATGAATTGCTATTTTTAAATTGTTCTCAGTTTGGCCGAGTTAAAAAAAATGAGTGAGATAGAAGAAGCCAAATGATTTATCCCATGCTCTTGCAACAAAGGCACAAATGTGCAGGATATTTTATGCAAATGGATCCCAAGTATTAAGATTATGTCCTCTGTAACCATTCCTTTTATGTCATCTCCTCATAAATGTTGCCTTGCTCACCCCTTGGGTTTAGAAGTCACCTCGAGCTGTTCCAGTTTTAAAGTAGTGTTTTATATTTCCCCCGAGCATAATGTGTGCTGTAGACATAGTCTGGCTTGTTTCTGTGAAAATGTACCTATGCTTTTTCTACTTCACCATGCCACCCACTCAGCAATCTGCACCTGTCAGGGGGTATTCAAGCTACTTTTAAATACAGGTTCAATGTTTACGAATAGTTTGAATAGCCCTAGATAGACAGAGGAGAAACAACAGACAAAATGAAATTGAAAGAAGATGCCTTTCTAATGCACTGAGAAATCTCATCAGCTATTGACTACATTGTATTCAAGCATCATGACTTCTGCTTTCACATTAAGCATTTCACTCCTCCCCTCTCCATAACAATGCACAACTTACTTTTTAAAATGATCGATCTTAAAACCAGCAACAGCAGATTCAGTTAATAACAAAAATAGTTATGTTTAAACTATTTTTGTCATTAATTTTGGTGCCATTTTTTCTGGATTGCTCTGTGTTTCAGCATGAACAGAGTAAACCATAAAGCCCAAATTCCATTTTTAAAAAGAACTGGTCTTTGCACCTCTTCCTCTCATATTGAAAGTCTATGTAAATCTATGAAATACACAAATATAGTTTAGAAATGTGACAAATAAGTTCCTTTGGAATTGTTTCTGACAGATTTGGAGTTGCCCCTGGCAACTTTCATACAATGTCCATGACAGTCTGTCAAACTCTTTGGCATGCCAAGATGATACAAAAGCTTCCAATGAGGGAAGAAGTCACCCGTGTATTATTAAAATATATCTGAAGCCTGACCGTTGTTGCAGCAAAGAGCTGCCTCCAGATTGTCAAATGGCAGTGAAAGTCCTCCTGAGCTCCCAAAATCTGGAGTAAGTGGCCCTGGTAGCCTCTTGCAAGACTACAATAGGTGGTTATAGAAGCAGCTCTGGATGTGGGAACTATTTCCACACCCATATCATAATGTACAAAGGCTGGGGTTGCATCTCCTGGCTTGGCTGGCACAAGATGTACCAGTGAGGAACAAGTTTCCATCTGGCCCTGTAAAACTGTTGAGCTCAGCATATCAATAGTAATTCAGAGTACCTGTTTGTTTTTTGTCTCAGCTTGCTCTGCCTTACTTCACCTTAGATACACACACAAAAAACTCCCTAGGCTTCCAGGATTTCAGACACAAGGCTTTCCTAGATCTTCCTGCAGGCATCCTGGGTAATGTAGCCCTTTTAGGCTAACATATAACTTAATACATTGTACTCTCATTATTATACTCATTATTCCCTCGATGAAGGAATGGCACAACACGGAAGTTAATATCCTATAGGTTCATGGCTTAGCAATGCTTAACACTTGCTAATTTTTCTTAAAAGTAGTCCAATGCAATATTTCCCTTCCTGATCATTCTCTAGATATATGACATTCAGCTCAGTGGAATCTCAGCAATGGCCATATATCCGAAGGACCTTGGGATCAGAAAAGGCTGGGCAGGGATTGCCCTGATTGTCTTTTCCCATCCCTTTGCACCTCCAGGGATGTATAGAAAAAGGCTAGTTTCAGAGTTTTGGGAATTGAAGTCCATGCAACTTAAAGCCTGCCTAATGGTCACCCAGCCTCTGTATGAAGACCATCAGTGAAGGAGAATATATCACTTTATATGAATACTATTCCTCTGGATGACAGTTCAGCATATGCCTCCTTATATTTAGCCTCCATCTCCTTTATTGTAGTTTTAATCCATTGGTTCTTGTCCTAAGACAATAGAAAACAAGTCTACTACTCTTCTGTGTGTGACAACCCTTCATATATTCGAGGACTTCTACCCCCTTCAGTTGTCTCTTCAGTAGGCTAAGCATGCTCTCCATGCTTTCTAATAAAAGAGTTCCAAGAGCTTCCAAGGCTGAATTTTACTGACACGTTTTGTTACAAAATCTAGACAAATCTAGAAAGTTTGGTAGACAGTTCACTTGCTCCAAGAATAGATTGCCTTACTGGAAGACCAGAACTGATGGAAGTTTTACACCTATGTCCTCAGCCTCCTCCCATTCAGCCACTCTTGCACTGCATTATTTAGATGTCCTTAGTCAGGATTACCATATTCAGGCTGAAAAAATCCAGACCACCAATAGATTCCACCTAAGAGATAATACTTTCCCTGTTTCTTGCTATGATGGTGGTCATCCAGATATTTCAGGCCAGTATGGCAACCTCAATTCTTGAGTGATGAAGACACCTTAGGAACAAGCTGGCCCTGAGTGCAACTGTCATGTGTATAACCAGGAAGCAATGACTGGGGCTACCATCACTAATACATGGACACATTTACCAGAAACAAAAGTGGTGTTATTCATCATTAGAAGGTGGTGGCAAATAGGAGGCTGGCCCATTTGCCATAAGAAAGCTGCTGCCACAGGTTGAAGAAAAAAGGTGAGCATCAGGATCACATGAAAGTTTCCAGAGTTAGCAAAAGAAAAGAAAAAGAAACACACACTCAAGTATTTTATGCATCAAGTTCCATTTCCATGCTATTCCCATTTACTGTAGAAGTGCCTTAAGCATGGATTGTGTTCAATATTAAAAAAATGCCCCAGGGCAGAGGTTTTCACAAAATCCCCTATTATTTTGGTTGAGGCATTAACCACAGAAGGGCCATACAAGCCCAGTAAAGGTTTAGAATAAGTATTCCTATCAGGACAGAAAGGTGTGTCGTCTTTCAGTGTCAAGCAAAGCGTAATGTTTAATGCATACATTACAAGTATTAAAATAATAAGCAGTGATGCTGATTTTCTTGCCTTTTTTCCCCATTAGAAATACAATAATGTCCCCACACCCCATTTTAACAGCAAAATGTTTCTCAGTAACGTTGGCAAGAAATGAACATCTTATCTGCTTTGTGAAACATTTCAAAAATATGTGTGCCTGTGTGTTCATGCATGTTCAGCAATGTATTTACAACATAAATATACCAGTATTTGTATCCTTTTCTATCAATGAAGAGACTGAAGAAACATGTATACAGGGAGACTTACATTTTGGGAGGTACATCGTTAAAATGAGAAAACTCCAAAATAGAAGACTACTGAGAGAGACAGTTGCTTTTTAGGGAAAATGATTCAAAGAAAAGAAACTTCAAAACAACAATGCTTGATTAAGGGCATGTTGATAACATCTCATTACCATTCTGTGGGCCAAGCTAAAAATTGGGCTTTTGCAGCTGTCCATTGTTTTTTCCTTTTTCAGGAAATTAAAAACAAAGTACCTGGATTACAATGTTTCTCAGAAAGTCGAACAACTTCCTTTGATTTTAGCATTGATTTAGGCATCAGAGACAAACAATCCAACAGCCAACCTGGGGAAAAAGAACAGCTACCCAAAACTTGCAAAATGCATTGGATATTGCATTAGGAAAGGGAAGGAGAAGGGCACAAAAGGGATTTTCAAAGCCCAGTTCAGTTCTTCCCAAACCCTTCCACCAGAGGCCCACTGATCTACCTGGGCATTCATTGTGGGAATCACTGACCTCCAGAAAACATCCTTATAATTGCAAATATGTTTGTGTCAAATCTGCTGCTTCCATTTAGAAGGAACTTATTTGTATAATGCCGGTTTGGTATTTTAAAAATATTTTTATTTATTTATTTTGTCAAGAGATTGTAAGATAACAGGTATAAGTATAAACATAGTTATGAATACATGAAATGGATACATATAAGAAAAAAAGAAAATAGACAGGGGACAGTAGGCCACATTTGGTGCACTTTATGCACGCCTCCTATAGACCTCCCTATCAGACCCTATTAGAAAGGGGTGAGAGGTCAATAGGTAGACAGTCTAATGTTGGAAGATTTGGGGTTTGGGAAGGAAACCACAGACGTCAGGTAGAGTAATTCCAGACATTGACCACTCTGTTGCTTGAAGTCGTGTATTCCTGCAAGCAGTTTGTGCGGTTTACCTTGAGTTAGTACTCTATTGAAGTGCTCTTGTTTTGTTATGGTTGGAGCTTGAAGTATCAATGCATGGTGGGACCAACTTAGCAATATACAGTATATTTTTCATGTACTTACATAGATCCGAGCGCAAGGCAGGTGTAAGTTCTAGGTTTTCTAGGCTAGAATTTCAAGTTGGTGGCATAAGGATTCTCCAACGAGTAAAGAGTGGAGAACTCTTCTTGTGAAATAATGAACAGGATTCAAGTATTCGTCAAAGCCAACCAGATTTTGTATATGCCCTCTAGTTAGTAGTGCTGAATATTACCAGAGAAAAAAGCTATGCAGGATTAGTAACAACTCCTTAATGCCTTTTTGGCTATGTAGTTACAGTGGGGGTTTCTAGCACTTAGATTCATTAGAGCATCAGTACTCCAAGACCTTGACAGAATTTGGATCAGAAGATCTTGACTATTCAGCTTTAATTTTATTTTCTGATTTTTTTTTCCCAATATATGTAAGAAGCAGGAGCATTTATTTGTTGAGATTTTGAAGTTGCCATTGGTTTGACGCATTCTGATAACAAGTTGCAGTCTTTCTGGTGTTGTCTGTGGTGTTGAATAGCTTTTACATCGTCAGCAAAAAGGAGCTCGTGATATGATTCACAGAGATCATTTATGTAGAGTACTTGAAGAGGAATGGTCCTAGGAAAACGCCTTGGGGGACACCAAACTGTTGACAGGTACAGGAATTGATAGGACCGTTCCCAATTTTGTCCATTTGTTGTCTGTTTGACAGGGAATCTGTCTAATCCCAATTATGACAGGTATCCAGGAGATGACCGTAAGGTTTTAGTTTTTAGTGTAGTTTGTCATGCTGTACCACTGAATCAAAGGCTTTACAGAAGTTTATGTAGATTGCGTCTATTGCTTTGCCCTGATCGAGTTGTGTAGTGCATATGTTTTTGCAGTGGAAGAGTTGCAGATTACATCAAAGGGGCGAAGCTTGCAGTGTGATGGTGTTGTGTGGCCCCTTGACATCTAACTCCTTCTATATGGGTCTGTGTAAGCAACTCTCAGAAATCTAAAAAAGTATAAAATCTGTTGAATTAAACACAAAAGTCTTTGAGAATCATATTTGTCCTGAAAGAGCAGCTGAGCTGCACAACTGAAAAATGAAGCATTCTTGGAAATAAAGTTGATGCTGACATGCAATACCCATAAGAAAAGGGCAGGACTTCAATTAGGTACTTGTAGCTGCCATCTTGACAGTCTTGACTTCCCCACATAGACATCCCTGACCATAAGAACCTGATTACTTGCTGAGTTTCCCCATGTTAGAGAATCAGAAAGAGAATTTCCGGCATCAGTCCTAAGTCTAAGTAGGTGAGAATCTGCTCAAGCATGTCCAATTCTTGGTGAGAGAAAACTGCAAAGGCCATTATATTTGATGGGGATGCTTAAATGAACTGTATCTCAGAGTGGCCAAGCAGAGGTCAGTGAAGCAACCTAGGGTTGCATAACTGTGCTTTAGTCAGAAGAATCCTATTTGATTATTGGGAGTTACAGTAATGGCATTTTTGGTCAAAAACGCAGTATCTGCCAGCTCATACTCTCGAGCATTTGGAATTGAGAGACACCCTGCCTCAGAAACTGGAGGCAATATATCACCCTTAAGATTAACAGCCATCGAGACCCTTTCATTTTGTGCACGTCTCTCATTTCCTTTTAAAAGCTGTTTTGGCAGTCAGCATTGCTTCCAGGATAGAATCTGGAAGCAATTTTTTTTTTTTTGCTGATGAAAGTGGTTTAAGTAACTGCTTCTCCTATTTGCTTTGTCTTCTGAATAGATGAATCTTGGCAGAGGGCAAAGGAAGCTTTCCTTCCCTTCAACCCTCCCCATCCACCCCCACAATCTCCCACACATACTGTGCATCTATTGTACCCACCAACTGCTCATTCACAACAACATAGACTTGCATGGTGACTACAATGTATTAACTGCAAACACCAGTTTGGGCTGCAAATAATCAGGAAGAAATCTAGATGGCAACAATGAATGTATTTTTGTGCAAAGTTCCTGCACAGATTGTTTTTGGTATTGCTTTACTGCCATCTGATGGTCAAATAGATTTTTGCAGCTCAGTTTTCACCATTATACTGTTGTTACCACCACTAAAGCTCAGTAGCAAGCATAACAAGAAGGGAAAGCTGCTTAGTGGGTAGATGCTGAAAGTAAGGCAAACTTCTCAGGGTCCCTTAAATCCTACCCCAATATAAAGTTCCAGCTGACTGAAGAAACTGGAGAATCAAATTGAAACCAGTCGGAGGCTCAGGTGCTCCAACTTTATTGCTTCTCACCAGGGCTGCAAGAATACAGAAGATATTCACAAGGTGAGTGAGCTTAGAGGACAATCCAGCAAGTAGGAGGAAAGGTCTCAAGCTGATGTTCCAACCACGTACAGTGTCTGTAGAAAATCAGCATCCCCCCACCCTCCTAGAGAATGAAATATTTGGGAGAATATTAAAAAGGCAGGATAGAATATTTCCCCTAAAGGAAAAATGGGGAAAAATCTTAAGGGAGACTGAAACCAGCCCTTTTCTCTGCCCCAAGCAGAAATGCAGATTTGGTAATCCTTTCAGAAAGACTGGGTTAGACAGATACTCCAGGTAAGCAACACAATTAGGCAAGCCAACAGTTGACAAGATGAGCTCAGAGGAACACCTAAGATTTGCATTTCCCCTTTTACCTATAGAGCCAACCATGATCCCTACATGATCCCATAGAAATCAAGGAGATATAAAAACCCAACCACTCTCAATTCCATTTTGTCAACTGTCCCAGAACTGCATGTGTTATGTGTGTTGGTTCTGCTCATCAATAAATGGACCTTTCTTTCTTAAGCAGCCTCCATTTTATTCCCAGCTTGGACTGGACCTAGATTTTTCTTCCAACAGTCAGCTATAAGAATCCAGCCTCCTAAAGCTTCTGGATTTCTGGCGCTCTGAAATCCAGACAGTAGAACTGATCCATAGTGCAAGAGAAACTAAAGAGTCAAAGAAAAATAACTGCATCATTTTTAAGAATAATAAAAAGCAAAGCTCAAGTGTTCTCTGGGCCTGATCTGGCTTTGTCAGACAGACATTTTTATTGTCCATAAAGCCAATCTTCATTCAACACCTCCTAATATAATTTTTTTGTGTGTGGCAGTAGAAAATCTAAATATATCCATTTGAATATTTTTTCAAAATTACAGCTCATATCAGCTCTGAATATAAAAACTCAGGGGAATCATGTATTTGTCTTTTTATAATTACACATTTGTCAAAAAGCTCTTTATCACCCTCAGCTGGTCATGATGAGAAACAATTCTGAGGCCAAAGACAAAATACAGGTTGGTTCCACATATTTGTGACTCTCCCTGTATAGATACCCTTCAGAGCTAACTCATTCATAGATCCAAAATTTGCTATCATCAATTGTGAAATTACTCCAATCTTATTAAATGTCACAACTTGCCAAGATTAAAATATCTGTGCAGGTATAGTTTATGCCATACTGATTCACGTTCTTGGGTCTATGCTGGAACATTTTATCTTTAAAACTTTGAAATATTTAATATTTAGATATTCTACTTCTGCATTTTAGAGTTCTACCAAGGCTTGGTTTATAGAGTGAATTAATTGTGCATTGCTAAGTTGAGGGCATTGTGCTTACAAGGGTCTTGTGCTTATTTGCATTTATCCAAAGCACATTTGTCATGGTTCTGGACTTTTGCAATCCTGGGTTTTTTTTCTCCTCTATTAAGTTAAAGTACCATCTAATTCAACTGAGTCAGGACAAAATGATGTCCGCATAAAAATCATTGTCCCTATTGTCTATACAGATTCTCAGTCATCCAGGTCATGGTTGTCTTGCTTTTTCAAGTGACAATTGGACTTTTTTAAAAAAGACATTTTGTTTCTCATGTAAGCAGCTTCGTCAGCTCTGAAGCAGCTTCTTGAATGAGAAGCAAAACATCTTCAAAGGAAAACCAGAAAGTACAGTTGCCTCTTCAAAAATTATCTTTGGGACATTGCCCCTATTACAAAATTCTATTCTGCCTCTGTCAAAACTACTACATGACATTGTAGAATGAGAGCATCCTGATGAACGTTACAAACATGAATTTTACAAACAGCATTGGCATGTGATTAACTTGCTTCTCTGGCTTTGCTTCAACGTCTTCTTTCAAAAAGTCAGCAGCCAGTTGGGGAAATACCTAATAATGGAAGAAGGAAGCATACCAGGGTGGATCTGGCTTCAGAGCTCTGCTTGAATTTGTCTAGCCTTGAAGGGCCTTGAATGACCTTTCAAATTAAGCTAATTAAAAGGAAGGGAAGGAAAGCAGCAGAAAAGAAATAGTGCACAGTAGCCACAGAGAAGATGGAAACAATACTTCTTTCATGGTTTTGTTGCTAGTTAGAATTTATAGAATGGGAGAACTGACCCTGACTCTCTGTTGGACAATCAGGACTCTTAATTCACAGGGAAGGGGAAAAATCCACAGCAGTTGTTAAGTTAAGGCCAAGTCACATCGCCTGACGGATGCAAAACGTATGTAAAAAGGACACAGCAGACGAGCAAATTTTCCATCCGTTGTTA
>BHFT01006214.1:0-52762 GCA_004320025.1 Laticauda laticaudata
AACACTCACGGTTAGATGAACCCCAAGAAAGAAATCCGGGAGCAGGAGAGCGAAGCGAGGCCTTCCTGGAAGAAGGCAGCCAGGCCAGCTCGACCAACCTGGTCAAACCAGAAGGGAGTGGCGGAGCCATCACAACTTGCCCGAGAGACTCAGCCAGGAGCAGCAGGGCTGACTCACCCTTCCAGGAGGTTCCATGGAGGAGGACCAGAGAAACAGCGATCCCGTCCGAACCACTCGAAAACCACGCTGCGACTGAGCTGCGCAGGTCAACCAGGACTAGAAAAAGCCCCACCTACCTGCGTGATTATGTAACGCACGTTGGACTGAACTCGCGGATTGGTTAATTAAGAACCAATCCGGAAAGCCTGCCAAATGGCGGGAACTGTCAAAAGAGTGTCATTGGCCACAAGCCACAGGCAAGCCGCTATAAAAATGGCTGCTGCAGTTTGGGCTGTTGTTCCGTATACATTTAGCTTGCAAGTTTAATAAATTGTTGTTGGTTGGAAGCCAGTCTCACATGCTTCTTTCCGGATGGAACAGGGGGGATATAACTTATGTGCTCTATGCAAGTCAACCTCACATGTTATCCCATTTCCTAAATGTGTTATGCAAATACTGCTGATATAACTTGATCTCAGGAAAGAGTAACAAACAATTTTGTGATGTGATTAGAAACCCAATTAAGTGAGGGGTGGATGGTAGCTTTCTTTTTTTATATGTATATAAAATTTTTATTGATTTTAAGACAAACATAAACAAACATAACATAAAAACATAAACCATCTTCCATGTATATACATACAGTGTGCCGAATGATTTACATATTATTTTGTGCAACTATTTCGTAGTCTTCAATTACAATCACATTTTATATCCTCTCATACTTTCAATCAAATATCAAGTACATTAATATCTTTATTAATCAATCGTTGACTATACTTTTATTATTTATTCAGTTCATGTTTTTATTTATGATAAAAAATTTTAAAAGTATTTTAAAACAATAATCATATTTTACTGAGTTATTTATAACATCATATTTTATCTCTCCCAGATCTATCCATAGAATCATTTTGGTAAATATAATTTTAAAAGAAAAAATACGATCTTTCTATGTTTATTATTGTTCTAAGAATCCTTACATATTCTCATTACTATAAGTTTTATATCTGAACCACCTGATAGAATAGATCGAAAGCTATTTTGTAATAAGGTTTATCATCTTGTTCTTCTGGAATTTGAGAGATGTCAATCTACTCATTTCAGCACCATTCCATATATTTTTTAAATGATTCTCTCTCTCTGTAATGTTTATCTTCTCATTTTTCCAGTTTGGAGCAAATCAATCTATGCTGCTGTTTTATTAACATTTACAACTTCAGATATTTCAAATCTTTACAATATTATCTTCAGGCAAAATTCCCCAAGTAAAAAAAGTCTGGTGTTCAAATCTATATGCCTTAGTGTCATTTTTTTCAGCCACAAATTGCCTGTGATGTATTTTAGTTTCAATATTTTTTTAAGCTTCCGGGCCATGTTCCACCACATATTCGTAAGAGTGAGCCAGAATGTCTGGATGACATTTCCGAACACTTTTCAGACTTAAACAACCTTGCTATTCTTGTTGGGGGAAGTGTCAACCTGTAAAACATCTTATACAAATGCTTCTTTAATATGCTAGTATGACATGTCAACTTTTTTAAACTTTTGAAACCACAATTTTACCATTTCTCTAAAATCTAAGCCCTATTCCAAATTTCCTTACCGCCATAGCATATCTATAAGTTTCTTTAACGTTGTTCTTTTCTAATTTATTTCTAATAAATATTCAATATATTTTTTAATCACCTTTTTCATCACTCAGCCTGTCCAAAAATTCTTATTTAAATTGGTCAATTTATAGTAAAAAAGCCTTCGGTTTTGAAAATCTTTAATCAATACCTTGATTGTTGTTTGCGACACGGGAATTGACCGATTTCAATCTTTATACTTGTTCCTACTTAGATTATGAAATAGATTCTAAGTTTCCCCTTTCAATCTCAGTACTTTCACCATATTTTAAAGGCCCTGTCACACTGCCCATACAGTGATGCAAAACACTTTGTAAACAAGGACACAGCGGATGAGAAAAATGTTCCATCCAGTTGTTAATCTCCGCTCTACAAATGAAGGGGCGAAAATTTGCATAACCAGAAGCGGATACACGGAAAGGAACGGACGAACGGGGGCAGGACGCAGGGCAGATGGAAAAACGGATGCAGAAGCGGTACAGCCTAGCGAATGGAAGCAGAATGGGAGCGGAGTGGTACCATCCGCTAAGGTTCTGGGGGACCTCAGCAAAGCCAGACTGCGGAAATGGATAGCAGGCGGATGCAAGGAATGGACCGTCGAGCTGGATGAAGTGATGCACTAACCGATGCCTAGTGGATGAAGCGGTATGCAGAGCGGGAAAGCCTAGCGGATGCTGGGGTTAATACTGCTGCATTGGTGGGGGGATTTACTGGCGTCAGCTCCGCGGAAAAAAGGGCAAGCAGCTCGGAAGCAGGTGTCACCATTCTGAGGAAAGACCTGTCTGCAAGATGTCACATTGATGCCTTGCCTGCACTGCCTTGCGTGCTTGCCATTCCTGCCAGCACTTGCGCCTGCCTTGGTGACTGCCTCCCTGCAGCCTTTGCTGCCTGCCTCGCCTGATCCACCTTGCTGCCCTGCCTTGGTGCCATGTCTGCCTGCCAGCCTTGCTGCCTGCCTTCGCGGTGTATGCCTCTCCTGCCAGCCTTGCTGCCTGCCTCCCTGACACGCCTTGCTGCCTGTCCTTGGTGCTTGCCTGACTGCCAGCCTTGCTGCCTGCCAGCCTTGCTGCCTGCCTGCCAGCCTTCTGTCAGCCTCCCTGCCAGCTCAGCTAACCCCCACAAACAGTGAGGAAAAAGTGGAACCTCAGCCATTGTCTGCCCAGCCCTGGCAAGAGGGACGGGCCACCCTCCCACCTCCCTGGCCCTCACTCTGCTTCTGGCTGGCGCTTTCTGCTGAGCATCGGGCTCCGCCATCTTCTGCGGCTTCTTTGCTGGGGCTTTTCCTTGCCCTGGTGGGCCCATTCCCCCCTCTCTCGCGTTCTGCGAGGGAGCTGTATGATTGCTCTGCTTTCGGTGGCGGTGTGCTTCTGCTTTCGTATGCTTACTTCTCTGAGGCTTGGCTTCTGGTGGTGGTGATTCTGCTGGTGCTTAGCTCTGCTGAAGCGCTCCTTCGTCCTGCTGTGTCCTTGCTTGTCCTTGCTCATCTTCCTGGACTTTGCGCGGCTGCTCCGTCCTGCTCGTGCTTCCCTGATCTTGCCTCGTCTGCTCATGCTGCCCTGCGGTGCCTGCTCGTGCTCTTGTCCTGTTCGTTTTGGCTTTGCCGCTCTGTGGTCCATGCTCAATGCTTGCTGTCTTTTTTTACTCTTGCTTGGTCTCCGTCTGAATGATTGATGATGATGATGATTCCCTTTCCTCGCTTGTGTTGCTGCCGTTGTGGTCTGGGCTTGCTATTGCTCTTGCTGTCTCTTTGCTTGCTGGGCTGATCAATGGATTCGATATGATCCTGCTCGCCTGCTGGCTGTGCTGGCTCCGCTGATTTCGATATCCGATGATCTGCTGCTCTTGCGCGCGTGGCTCGCGTGCGGCTGGTCGGGTGGGGGACCAGCCGCTACAAACTGGAGGAGGGCCCTCTGATCGGAGAGGCAGTCTCGGCTCGCGTTGGCATAAGGGAGGAAGATGCACCTATTGCGGTCGGTAATTGTTTCGAGAGGAAGGCGAAGTACTCCATTGGAGTTGGATACATCGAAGATGAGGGTGCTGGAAGCCGTGGCTGAGAGAAGTAATCGACTATCTGTGTGCGGAAGGATCCCTTGCGCCCGGCATGGTGACATTGGGACACCTAAAGGAAGCAGGCCTGCTTGGAGAGAGAAGGTGGTAGAGTCTGGGTACACATCGGTTAGGTGCCTGCCTGCTTCAGTTCTGTGGATGATACATATGCAGGTCACCGTATGGAAGCTGCACCCTCACAGAAATCTGGCCAGGCCACGGTTAAGCCGTATGACAATGTTACGAGATTAACCTTTGGTTCATGGGGCAGCGTGCAGTTCCCTTGTATGGGTGAGATCTCGCTCCATTCCTTCCCGAGCAGCTTGTTTTTCACGCGTTGAGCGACGCTAACGGAGCTCCCCTAACCTAGGGGCCTAATGGCTACCTGCGGTGCCCCAGGGGGGGCTAGGTCCAGTCAGGTTCAGTCAGGCTAAGCAGCCTCTGGCCATCCAGGCACGAGAGTCATCAGTGACATCATGGCACCGTTTTCGCTTGTTCCAATTCCGATGCCTGCTACTGATGCCACCCCCAATTTGCTTAATCGATTTCCCACCGATGACAGCGATAGCCACGTTGGGGTTACACTCACCTTGCCCTGATGGCTTCCTCTCTATAATATGTCAGTTGTCCGTGCATTCGCAGCTGCCGGGTCAGACAGCTCTCCATTTATCTATCTGTTGGCTCCTGGTTCCTGCCACCGCCAGCTTATCCCATATCCCCCCTTCGCCTATCAGTACATCTTGTCCTTGGTACTTTTGGTTTTTTCCCTTGGGCTACTTGTATCCCTCATCGCATGGCACTGGAGGTATAGGAGCTTCTCCAATTCAATCGACAGGGTTCTGAGCCTAGCTGTTTCTGACGAGCTTTCTTCCACACCCTTGGCCACTCCGGGCCCCATGTTGTCCCTCGTGTTTGGCCCCTTCTCCTGGCGGCTTCAGCGTCCTCCGTCTCATTGGTGATTCAGTACCAGCTATCTTCCAGCAGCATGCTCATCCTCCACAAGCAGTGGACGTTCACAGTGTGTTTTTCCCTGATGACTTGGCATTACCTCCCTGGTTGTATCCTGGTATCCCTAAGGAGTGCATGTTGCTCTAGTAGATTTGGGCTGGCTACCTGTAGGTCTCTTCATTGTGCTCATTGACTTGGTCAATTTTTCTTTCCTACAGCTTTGTATTAATATAAGTTATTATCTTTTGCTTCACCTAAGACACCTTGCCTCTATTTATTTTCCTTAATAAAGTCCTTGTTGGAAACTCTTTTAGAAATTAGTTTTTAAGCTTTGCATGTTTATTTCGGGATGGTAATGGATATGCAAGTGGGGTGGTCAGAGGCACTCCCTTTGGGAGTCGGTATATTCGCTGTGCGGGATAGGATAAGACCTTCTCCAGTGGCAACCGATAGTGGGGACCTGTGAGTTGGTCCACCGCTGCCAGGTGCCACATCCTGTGGCCCTTCATTATCAATAACAACTGTAAGGATTCGATGGCCACATGTCAACATAAACAAACTCTTCATTAAATGCCGCTGTCATTCATGTTTAGGCCCACATGCCCGACAAATCCCAATCCTTTCCGTGGCCTTGGATTTCTAGATACCAGGCTGAAGGAAACATCATTAATGCACTATAAGTCCTGTCCTTGCCACTCCAGACTTCCCTGGCTGTCCAAGCTGGGGAGTTGCAGAACCCAGTGTCTCCAGGAGGTTTTTGGCTGCTTCCTTCCCTTTTCAGATCGTGAGGGCCTCGTGTTGGTGCTTTGCACATCGACTCAGTGCTAATCAGTTTCGCCCTGCCTCCTATTCTACGCAGGCTCTCAGATTGTCCTTCCTGCCTCTTGGCTGGAGGTTCCACGAGCCTGGTCTTTCTGCAATAACTGGTGGGGGGTGCAGCATCGAGGATTTGTGCAGGATGTCAGCAAGCTTTCCACAATCCCTTTCATTCCAGCAAGGTCTCTGGGGATGCGGCATTGGGTGGTGAGGAAGTACTGGAACCTTTGGCTCAGCAGATGGCCAAATGGCGTCGGTCTCCTTCCGCACCACGCTTGTTCCCCTGGTACATGCCTGTAGTTGAAGATTTCTTTCAACGGGTGAGGAAGTCTGGTAAGTGGGTAGGGCTTCATTGAGGTAGGTTAGAGGGAGAAGTGCGTCATCCCCCACAATGAAGAAGGGCCATCTCTGCGGTGTCGCTTGGGGCAGGGGGTCTGGATTGGTGATAGCCCATGATGAGTGTTGTCGTTCCAAGCCCCTCCTTAGGTCCAACTGGTTGTTTGTAATACCTGGGCAATCTGGAACATATCTCTTGCCTGTGCAGCCGATCATAATGTACATGAACCTTGCTGAGATCAGTCATCGACCATGTTTGACGAAGGAGAGAACATGCTAAGAGCCCTTCGTACTGGTTGAAAGTAAGGTGGGACCCAGACTTTGGCTGGAGCTTTGCAGGCCACGTGCTTGGCTCATCTAATGGCTTCCAACGGTGTGGGGGAAGTTGTCCCTTGCCTGATACCTGACTGCTTGCTGCAACTTTTCTTTCAGCTCCTCTCTTCAGTTGGAGGGGCACTGGAGGGCTTCCTTCATGTTATTCCTTCGATGATGCCGTGGCACCACTTCTCGTGACTCACAATGCTGATGGTGTTTGTGTGGCACCCTTCCCGAGTTCCCGTACTGCTTGCCTCCTGTAGGTAGATTCCTTCGAGGCCTTAGGTGGCGCAGAAGTCCATGCCACCTTGAGGCCCAGGTCCCGGCTGGGGCACGAAGTTGTGCTCCTGCTTGGTTCATACCTGGGTGCAGCCTGCCCCCTTTTTCTTCTGTGCTGGGCGCACTATACTCCGGTCAAAGGGGGCTGCACGCCTGCATCCTCTCATTGACTTTAGTGTCTGTTGCGTTATAGGCGATCAAGTGCTTCTTCGGGCCGAGCCTGCCCCGCGAGTTCCATTCAGGTTAGTTGTATCTACTGTCCGGTATTTCCTGCTCATGCCTTTCTGCGACGTATTCGCACTCTTCCGGTTCCCCGCCAGGACGCTTCTCGGTGTTGCGACTCGTCCTTTGCTCTTCCGTTACGAGAGTTCACAAGAGCCTGTAAGAATGCTTCGATGGCACCGAAAGGATTTGGTGGCTTGAGCGCATAAGTATGTGTTATGATTTCCCTCGGTGGAGATTGACTGGGATGCTGTGGCAAGGGGCATATTTGAGTTCAGATGAATTTGGCTGCGGATGCGCCTCCTGCTCACCAGTCAGGGTTGCTGGCTTTCCTGAACACCGTGAAGTTATGCATGGTTTGTAAGGTTGCACCCCTTTCTTTTATAGAAGTAAGTTGTTTTCTCCCTGGATTGTGGTCCTTTATGTGCATCCTTCGTAGGCATCCCTCTCAGGATCATCGTTATTATCCGAGATACGGTCACTCCTCTGTGAAATTTTTTGCCACTATCGCGTGTTATAATTGCTTTCTTTGCGCTGTTTGCGTGCCACCTTCCTACATGAAGTTTCTGGAATTCATGTATGATGTGGTTGTTCTCTTTCGTTCCTGTAGCTCTCACCATCAGTGGTTATGTACAGTACCGTGACTTCCCTGGCTCTCTCTTGCCCTTTCTGGTCCCGAATGCCATTCTTTCTGTGATCTACCCAGACGTCTTTCTTGGTCTGCCCTCCTTTGGTTCCTTCCGCGTGTTAGTGTATGAGTTCCACAGAGGCTCTGAGACTGCCGGCTCTGCCTGTCGTTGCTATGACATGGCATGGTCGCTGCCACTTCAGGATCTCTGTGTTACGATATACCACGTCACATGACTGGATGCTGTGGAAGAGCAAGAGTCAATAAAGGCTGCAGACGGTCTGCACTGTTGGGCTGCTGTTCTGAAAGTGTTAGTATCGCCTAGACCGTTGTTCCCCCAGTATCACCCTTTTATAGTTCTCTTCTTGCAGTATCATTTCTCTTTTTTTTTTTTTTTTATTGGCTTCCATTGTGTCTAGTGTTTTCCCGCTCTTTTGTGGTACGCCCAGTCCTGCTTGCATCCCTCTAGGCATTCCTCTAAGACATCTTCAATTAGGCTCCTCCAGAGGATATAGGTTTCTCCTTCGGTTTTCTTTGTCTGCGTAATTGTTTTTTTCCCTCGTCTTCTTTTAAACTGGCTTTGTTTCTTTTATTGCATGTGCTGCATCCGTTTGCAACTCCGTTGTTCCGCATTCTGTCTGCTTCCTTCCCTTTTGCGTCCGGGCAGCATGGTGAGTTGCGTCCGGATGCGTACACGGCTGCCGGCTAGGCGGATATAGCGGTATGCGTAACCGTTATTTCGTATATGATGCGCCGCGGATCGGTGTCAAGGCGGATGCAGAAGCATTACGATATTCGATAATTTTCCAGCGCAACTAAGCTTTTTGGTGCAGTCCCAAAAACTGTTATGGAGTGCGATTTAATACCGTCCATAACGCGATGCTTTGGATTACGGATAGACCGAGGCAAAGTTCCAAATGGAGGACTAGTGAGTATCATCACATTTTTCCCAAATGGATGTGCTAGGTTTTTTTGTCCATTTTTTACATCCTTTTTCCTGTCCTTTTCCGCATCTCTGTTGGTTTCAGTGTTGACAGGTCCCGGGTTTTATACAATTTCCAGTTCATTAGTGTGACATGGGGTTTATCAACCAGGCAATGTCCTTGACACAAAGTCTCAGTTCTCTCTCAGCTTTGTTTGGTTAAGAAATAACAGGATACTTCCAAGCCTCTAGTTGGCAGTGCTGTAAAGTTTCTTTAGCTTTCACTTTCCCCCTCTCCTTTTCCAGGCAAATTATAATAAGGATTAATTATAAACGAAAAAAAGTATTTAAAAAATAACTAAAAAGGAATCTCTGGCTTAACATGTTATGGAATCAAAAAGGAGAAAAGAATAAATAGCAAGAAGAAAACGAAATCAGTCCAAGTTTCAAAATATAAAATCATATATAAAAAAATCCAACAATGAAAAAAAATATTACTTTGATATGGTTGTTTAAAATCGTTGCTTAATCACTTGTGTCAAAACTTTTACAGATTCTTTTCTTTAGGGTGTCCTTTCAAGTCTTAAAATATAAAAAAAAGTTCTCACCAAATGGCTCTCTCTTTCTGTTCTCTTCCGTTTCGGAACTGTCCCAAGTTCAACAGCTTTAATGGCTGCCTCTTTGCCGATGGAAAAAAGAGTTTCTCCTGCATCTACCAGGGACTTTGTGGTATCCCTTTGATTGAGAGGACGTGTTCTTTACATTCGCTGTCTCTTCAGGATGGTTTAGATCTGATTGGACCATCCAGGAGCAAAGATATCGGCAGCGATCTCGGACCTCCAAGATCACATGCCGTATCGTTGTGATGCCAGCTCCTGGTGGATGATATCTTTCTGAGGCCAGAGCTGAACACAAAGGAGCATCTCACAACCAGAACAAATGTAAAAATATAACACATGACACCATGATATTTAAAGAATTGTAAAAGTTCATTTTATTTGAAAGAATAGATTAATTATTTCCACTTAGGTAATATGCACGAGTCAAAGAATAATATATGTATATATTTTCAAATGGGAAATAGTTCAATGACTGAAATTCTTGTATTTTCCTATTCATCCCAATAAATCTAGCTAAAGAGAATCCTGTGAGAGTAATATTTAATATTTGGCAACTCCCAAGAACCAGACAGCTTATAGAAAATAATTTAAGCAATTATTCCTATTGTCAATGGCTGAAAGTATAGATGTGTGAGAAAGAGATGGTAGGAAAAGGGAAAATGCACCAAGAGTTGTAGGATATTCTTCTTGAGAACTGTTGCCCTTCACACCAAAAGGGAGGGGACGTCTCTGAAGGCTCTCTCCCTCAGAGACCCAGTCAGCAGCCCTTTCTTGCAGCTGCTCCTCTCCTGCAAAGAGGGTTTTCTACGAGATCTAGCATCCTCCCTCTGTCTCTTTATTGGGTGATAAGAACCCCTCAGATGTCCAAATCAAATCCCCTCACTAGCCCGCAGGACTGCAACCTTGGCGAAAAGCACTGTGAAGTGAAATCCCCAAGGTTTCCTGGAGCTCAGCACTGGTGAATCCACCGCCCCAAAGAACATCTTCTCTGATGTCCTCCTTGCCTGCCTGGCTGGCCACTTCTTACGGGGAGGCACTGGGCAAAGCTGCTGCTTAGAATCCCTGCTTTGGCTTTGGCCCCCCCAGAGACCTCTTCACCCCAGTTCCCCAGGAATCCCTCTTCGGCGGGGGTCCTGCATCCTCTGATCTCTGATGGGGCCAGGAGGTAAGAGGCGCAGAGCCATTCACTTAGCCCTTTGTCCCTACAGCTGGGCTGGAAGGAAGGCGATGCAGGTGCCTCACCTGCTGCACTCCCTGAGGCTTCCCAGAGAGGGTCTCAGCCAGCCCTGAGGGGGGCTTTGATGAAGTGAAGGGGGTGGGTAGGGAGGAGGGGGCTCTGGCCAAGAGGGCAAGGGCTCAGAAAGTGAAAGCAGTAAAAAAAAGAGAAATAGTAAGTAGAGAAAAAAGAATGGGGAGGGGAGTAGCCCAGCCCCCCTTTCTTAACCAGCTTGCAAAGGTCCACTGAGCAAGGCAGAGGGTGAAATAGGGGCTTGTGCAATGTGTGGGGTTCTCTCTTGAGCGCAACCAGAGCCAAAATGGCCCAGAAAAACAGTGATGTCACCTGTTCACCTGCCTGTCAGCTGAGCAGTTCCACTAGGGTCATCCCTCGAGGGGATTGGGCCTTTCTTATGGGTGCTGGGGAAACACCCCTCCTGGGGCTGAGCTCCCTTGCCTGCCTTCATGGCTCCCTCCGGAGTGAGATCTGGTCTTTTCCTTTCTCTTTGCATCTTTGGGGCTCCCATTTTCATATGCAGGGAATCCAGGTATCTCTGCCGTGGCTTCGGAACAATTAACTGATACACAAAATACATTTCATCTCTGATTCTTCTGTGCTGGATTTGAAGCCCGTTTGGGTCAGAAATAGCAGTGACTCCTGGATTCTTTCCTAATGGGGCAGAGCGAGACCCTTCCAGGAAGCCATGGCACCCTGCACAAAGCTTGCGTGGGGCAGGGGCTGCTCACTCTCCCTCCTCAGGTGGCCTAGTGGTCAAGGAAGCAGCCTAGAAACTGAGACTCCAGGTTCAAATCCCACCTCTGGCATGAAAGTCAGGGGGGAGGCTCTGGGCCAATCCCTGATCCCAGAAGTGAACTGTCAGCCTTTGTGCACCTGTGATCCAGACACAACAACCCATTCTAAGATGGATTAATAAGAGCAACAAGTAGGAACTTCCGGTTGCAAGGCTTCAGCGGCGGCAGGAATCCGCGATCATGCGCGGTTCCTGCTGCGCTCGCTGCCAAGGTGTCCCTGATCCAGCTGGATTTGGAGGCTATGGTTACCCCGTAGAGGTAACGCAGGGAGTCTCAGGCGGGGAACGCAATCCCCCTCCTCAACTGGTTTAACTCCCATTTTCCCAAGGCGGTGGAGCGGCAGTCAGTAATGGTCACCACAAAGAAGCTTTCAGCCAGATAAGATTGTGCAGGAGGAAGTTTGAAGAAGTGAAAGTTTTTGGCTGAAACCGGACAATAAGTCACATCTTTATTCTGGAGGTTCAACTTTTCAAAGGATACATTGTTTCCTAACAAGATTGTTAAAAAGCGGCAGAGAAAAGTCAAAGGGAAAGGTTTTTTTTCTTCTCACTCTCCTTCCCTATGGACATAGCAGATTGAAAATCGGAAAAACCTGCTTTGGCAAAGAAGGTAATTAAATTGAAAACTAAAACCAAGGGGATATTAAGATTTCTGAACATTGGAACTAAAAACCAAAAATTTTCTTCTTTTTTTTTTGCTATAAGTGGGAAGGGAGAGGCACAGAGATATATATTAAGATTTTGTTGGAGGAGACGGCTTGGAACTTTTAAGATCAGAGATAATGGCAAAAAGACTTTTAAAAAAATTACTTGGAACTGTGTAATTAAATTTCACCCCAGGAAAAGATAGTACAAAAAGAAGAAAGTGCTAAATGAAACAGTTTCTTGCTGATTTGGATTGCTTTGTGACTTTGGGACTCTTGGAAACTATTTTTTGAAAGACTAAAATCATTTGTTTTTGTTTTTTTAAAAATCTTACAATGGCATTATCTGTTGAAGAATTGAAAATAGAATATAAAAAGTTAAAAGAAGAGGAACAAGAAGCAAGGGCTCTTCTGGATCTGTTTTCCACTTCTAGAAATGGCGATTTCTACCTGCTAGGAATTAAAACAACAACAAGAAAGATGGGATGATGAAGAAGAAGCCATCTCTTAATGGCAAAATAATTTTAGTTGAGGAAGAAAAAGGAAAGGGAAAGAAAATGGAAGATCCAAGATTTAAAAAAACAACCAAGAAAAGGAAAAATAAGGTGAAAAATCGATACAATGTCAGGAAGCAACAGAAAAGAGGAATACAACAGAGAGGGGAGACCAAAAGGTGAGATTGAGAGATGGGGGGACAAAAAGACTAGACTGGATAAGATAGGAAGGGAAAAAGGGAAGAGAAGTTATAAAGACTTTAAAACAAGATGCTAAAAACAGGGTTTTTTTGAGACAAAGGAAAAAATGTAATAAAGAGATTCTGCAAAAGTGCACAGGATTGTATTGTAGTATTTGTATTAAAATAGAGTAGAAAATTGAATTTATATGAGCTAACAATATATTAAAGGGAATGTGTAAATGTCTAATAGAGTTTAATTAGCTATGGAATATTGTATTTTACTTAACTATAAGCTTACTATTTTTTTCTTCTTTTTTATTACTTTAAAATGTACTATGTAGAATGCACTAAGCAGAATCCAGTATTGAAATTATATATTATTTTAAGTGTTAAATCTAGGGAAAGATAAAAAGTCATCATACTTCAACCAGTGATTACAGAGAAATTTTGCAGTAAAGAGAAAAGAAAAAATAGATAATTGAAAAAGAATGGACAAAAGATACAAGTAAAATGATTTAAATTGAGATGAAATAAATAAATAAAAAATTAAGAGAGTGAAAAGAGGAGAGAAAACATATAGAAAATGTAGAATGATAAATGAGATATGAAATAGTATATAAGGTGAGCATGAATTTGATTTATGTCTGTATAAAAAGATGCCAACCCAGGATTAAGCGCTTTCCCAAAAAAAGTTTTATGTGTTTCATGTTTAGTGTTTTTGTTTGTTAAGTTAGCTTATGAGAATTAATAAAATTTTGGAAGAACGTTAGAAGAGAATAATGAAAATTGTAAACAAGACAGATGAAAGTATAAGTACAAGGAACAAAGAGATATAGAAATTTAGGTAAAAGAAGTTGGAAAAAGAATAAATAGATATGTCATATGCGATACTCTGGAACTATGTTGTATTCAAATAAGCAAAATTTAATAAGCAGTCTTTAGAAAAGAGATTTTATGTTATTAGGTTTTATATTTTGTTTGTTTGTGTATTGTTTTTAAAAACTAATAAAATTTGTTTTTGTTTTTTTAAAAAAAGAGCAACGAGTTAATCCCGCTGTCTTTGCTTCTCTGGATCTGGATCTTCCCAAATCTGGACTGAAAGTTTCCCTCTCGGAAGAGGCAGAAGGAGGACGGAAGATGCCACTGAGGAGGGGCTGCCCTTTGCCAGAACAGCTACACCAACCATGGACCAGCAGCACACACACACACACACACACACACAGAGAGACTTTCATCTGCTTGCCATGTGCTGCCCAAACCCTCTCCCACTTCTCTTGGGAGAGGAGCTGCAGCACGCAGCCCCCACCTGCATTGCCCCTTTGTTTGAATGTGGAATGGAATGTGGAATACATCTAATTCCAAAGGTGCCTCTGTTGGAAGTAAAATATGGAGGGGAACCCAAGGAATTAGGTTTCTTCCTAGCCCAAGTTTGGAACCATATGGAAGAATATGGTGATGATTTTTCATCAGAAGCAGCAAAAGTGAGATGTGTCACCAGGGCTTTCGAAGGAACGGTTGCAAAATGGATTGTGACATTGCATAATGATAATGCCCTCCAATTGATGAATTACAACCTGTTCATGGCATTATTACGTGCCAGATTTTAAGACCCACTGGCCAAACAGAAGGCTAGGATTAGAATGAAGACCATAAATAGGGGCGAAGATCAGTGGCCGAATAGATCCAGGAATTTAGAGAGTTGGGGTGCCATATTCAAGGCTGGTCCCAAGGAGCCCTGATAGAAGCCTTCAAAGATGGGCTGAACAAAGATGTTTATCAAAGCTGCATCACCAGAAAAGACTTGAGTATTCTGCAACTCTGGTACGTGTTAGCAGCAGAGGTGGAAATTGATCTGACCCGAAACAGACACAGGGATGGCCTCAGTTGGAACAATCCCTCCTCCACTGATCCTCGAGAAGCCCCAGAGCCTCACAAGGGAGGATCAGCAGTGAAACCCAGAACCGCTGCATGTTTCCGATATGGGAAGGAAGGTCACTGGGCTGCAGACTGCCGCACTAAGTTGGAGCCAAAGGGGGTGCCAGTGGGAGGAAGAAAATCAGAAAAAACTCCAGCCAAGCTGTGCAAGACTGCACTGAAAGCAGAGAAGGTACACCCCTCCAAAAGGAGAGGAGCGGGGAACTCCGACCTCTTCTGGCGAGAGTGAATCTGACTCTGAAGATGACTCTCTGGTAGGACCAAAGAAGGGCCCCATGACTATCCCAGTGAAATTAAGGTTCCCCACTTATGGAACCCAAGGGGAAATGTTGGCCTTGCTAGACTCTGGGTGCACAAGGTAAGTAATCAGCTCAGAAGTCATGGTGAAGTTGGGGCTAAGACTAAGAACTTTAAAAACTCCCAAAGCATTTTGCCAACTAGATGGATCAGTAGCTGGGGGCCCTGTGCATTTCATAACAGAACCAGTTGAAATGACAATGGGGAGGTATCAAAAGACTTTGTGTTTTATTGTTGCCCCAGGGATGAAGTGCCCGTTACTACCAGGCTCTCCCTGGCTCCAGAAGTGGAACCCCCAAGTGGATTGGAGGAAGGGATCATTGCGTATACACACTGACCAACCACCAGAAGGGAAGGGGCAGACTCAACTACACTCCTAGAATTCCACAGAGTTGGTGTTCATAGGCAGTGAGAGCATTGGGGGCGGGGGGAGGAAAATATCTCTGAAGAATATTGGAACTTAAAAGAGGTTTTTAGTGAAAAGGCATTGGATGAGCTTCCCCCTCATCATCCAATAGATTGCAGTATCGAGATTCTACTGGGGGTGTAACTCCCTAAGCCTAAATTGTATTTGATGATACCATGGGAGATAGAAGAACTACGGTTATTTATTGATAAAAACCTTGAACGAGGTTTCATCCAATCTAGGCCTTGAGTAGTGGCCCCAGTATTATTCCAAGAAAAGAAAGATGGCTTGCTTCGCTTGTGTGTGGATTACAGAAATTTAAACTGCATTTCCATGGAAAATATCTACCCATTTCTCTTAATGAAAGACATGTTGGCTCACCTGGCCAAAGGGAAAATTTTCATGAAACTTGATTTTAGGGAAGCCTACTATCAAATTCGAATTAAGGAGAGAGATGAATGGAAAATTGCCTTCAATTGCCCTCTGTGATGTTCCCAATTCAACGTTCTCCTAGTTTGCCTGTAGGGGGCTCTTGCTGTATTTATGCAACTGATAAAACAAGGTCCTGCATGAACATTTGTACAAAGGGGTATTGGTTTATCTTCTGATATCTGTATCTATACCGAGACTCTTGAGGAGCACGTGAAATAAGCATGGTCAGTTTTGAAAAAACTTTGAGCAGCTGAATTGTATGCAAAATTGTCCAAGTGTGAGTTCCACGAAAAGAAAATGGACTATTTAGACTCCTGCGTATCACATGATGGCATAGAAATGGATCCGGGGAAAGTCCAGCCCATTTTGGAATGGGCCCCTCCTCACACCAGAAAGCAATTGCAAAGTTTCCTTGGATTTGCTAATTTTTACTGTCAGTTTATCCCAGCCTTTGTGAAGATTGCACTGCCTATGACAAACCTCCTAAAACCCAAAGGGAAATTGAAACTGAAACCCAGTCAACCGTTGGAGTTGTCCATGGAGTGCCAAGCCATTTTTTAGAAGCTAAAATAGTTTTTTGCAGCTGAACCAGTGCTAAAGCATCCAGACATGGATGCCCCTTTCATAATCCAAGCTGATGCAAATGATGTAATGGTGGGGGTGGTGCTACTACAAGCAAATGAGGCTGGAACTCTGCAATGTTGTGCTTACATCTCCCGTAAACTAACTGAGACGGAAAGAAGATGGACTATCTGGGAAAAGGAACCTTTTGCTGACCATTGGGCTCTATTAACCTGGAGGCATTTTCTCAAGGAGGCAAAACACTCTTTTGAGGTGTGGATGGATCATAAAAACTTGGAGGCTCTAAAAACGACTTGAAAATTGTCACCTAAGCAAGTCTGCTGGGTGCAATACTTCAAACAGTTTAATTTTTCATTAAAGTACCTTCCGGGGGGAAAGAACTAGATGATTAGTTCCTGACCCACTCAAATGACTGTATGGTTAGAGATGGTTTGGCATGGGGGGGGAATTATATGTGCCAGGTAGCTTGAGGGCCCCCATTTTAAAACAACATCACAATTCAAAAGCTGCTGGACATTTTGTATTTGTGAAAACCCTACATTTGATCAAAAGACAATTCTGGTGGCCTAATTTAAAGAAGGACATTGAAGCTTACATGGCTAGTTGTCCCATTTGTGCTTTGGCTAAATGGCCACCTAGTAAACCAGCTGGCTTACTACAGCATGTAGCCAGGCTGGCTGCTCCATGGATGGAAATTTCCATGGACTTTATAGTGGAATTACCTGGAAGCTGGGGAAATACAATTATTTGGGTGGTAACGGACTTGTTTTCCAAGCAGGTACATTTCATACCTTGTACAAAAATCCCATCTGCAAAAACCTTAAAACTGAAAAACTGTTCATTTTACATGTCTATAGGTTACATGGTGTTCCTGAATAGATTATTTCAGAACACATGTCCAGTTCACTTCAAATTACTGGAAAGAATTCCTGAAACTATTGGGCTTCACCCAGGGCTTAAGCTCCACCCATCACCCACCAACCAATGGGGCTTGTGAAAGAACTAATTCAGTCTTGGAACAACACCTTAGATGCTATATAAATTATCAACAAGATGATTGGTCTGACCTCTTGCTTTTTGCAGAGGTGTCGTAAAACAATTTGGTTCACATTAGTACTGGTTTTACTCCATTTAAGGTAGCTTTGGAGCAAGACTTTGTACCCATACCTGAACTTCCACAAGAGTAACCCAACGTTTTGTCATTGACTGAGTGGATAACCAACTCCAGCTAACCTGGCTGGTTACCAGTAAAACATTAGATCAGTGGTTCCCAAACTTTTAAAGTCCACTGCCCCCTTGGTGCTACAAACTCATCCTCTGTGCCTCCCACCCAGGGGTGGGATTCAAATTTATGTGGGTGTGGCCTAATTTAAGGGTGTGGCTTGCTGGTCATGTGACTGGGTGGGCGTGGTTTGTTGGACATGTGACTGGGTGGACGTGGCCAGGTGACTGGCAAACCAAATACAAGTGGTCCTCACTTAATAGCTGGTTGTTTAGCAAGTGTTCTAATTTATGACTGGCCTCTCCAGAGCTACTTGACCTGTTTTTGGAGTTTTGACAGCTTTAGATCAGGGGTCTAAATCCCACCCCTGGCTGTGTGTGAGAGAGAGAGGGAGTGAGAGAGGTTGGATCAGATCTCTCACTCTCTCCCAGCAACACCAGAAAGCCACCGTCAGACAAAATTAATGGTCTCTGGAATTTAAAATTATGAGTTTGATGGTCCCTGAGGCCCAAAAATTTGGTGACCCCTGATCTAAAAGGGTGAACCTGAGAGAGAGAAAGAGAGAGAGAAAAGAAAGAGAAAAGGGAAAGAAAGAAAAAGGGACAGATGAAGGGGGGATGGAAGGAAGGGACATAAAGAAAAAGAAATAAAGGAGGGAGGGAGGAGAAAGATAATGAGATATCTGTTCTAGTCCAATTACCTGCTCCAGCAGGGTTAGAAGGGAGTGTGTGTGTGTGTTTTCCTTGTAATTTACCAGTACATTTTGATTTTGCCTTCTTCAGAATTGGCATTGTAATACATTGGGGAAAAGTAAATTTTAGGGTGGAGATCTGGTCCAATGGATCCTGTTTAAAGCCTCAACAAAATGTGAGAGCTTCCTGATAGTCTTGACCATGTTTTATCCACAAAACCTTTAATAGAAGCCAAAGAGGTTNCTCTCTCTCTCTCTCTCTCTCTCTCTCTCTCTCTCTCTCTCTCTCTCTCTCTCTCTCTCTCTCTCTCCCACCCTCCTTCCCTCCCTTCTTCCTTTCCTCCCTCCCTCCCTCCCAGACTGGCTTTGCTCTGCTTTCCTGATGTGCCTGGGGGGTTGGCACTTTGAACATGGATGGATGGATGGATATATATATATAGAGGCAGGCAGGCAAGCAGGCAGAAAGACAGACAGACAGACAGACTGATAGATAGTTATATTGGTAGATAGATAGTGTCAGCCTTCAATATTTTCTCCTTTTGCTTTGCATCTTTTGGCTGTCATAAGTAAGGGGGAGCAGAGGGGGGATATGGTTATGGGAAGTGAGCTGGAGGTGTTACAAAACAGAACTGTATAAGCTGGGGGGGGAAGGTTCTTGATTAGGCTTCTATCCTATGCTATGCGCAGCTGCAACTCTTTATCAAAATATGTCAAGGTCAACGGACAGAGGCCTCATCACCACCTGGAGATGCCCACATGATGATATACACAACTTTTAATTGAATGAGCCAATTGAACTGTTGGGGGTGGGAACATTGCCATTACTTTGTATATGTAATTTACACGTAATTTACAAAGGGATGTTGGTTTATCTTGATGATATTCTTATCTAAACAGAGACTCATGATGAACATGTGAATCTAGTGTGGTCAGTTTTGGAAAAACTTCGAGCTGCTGAGCTGAATGCAAAGTTGTCCAAGTGTGAATTCCACCAGGAAAAAATTGACTATTTAGGCTATTGCATCTCACATGATGGCATAGAAATGGATCCGGGGAAAGTTTGTGCCATTTTGGAATGGGCCCTTCCCTGAACCAGGAAACAACTTCAAAATTTCTTGGGATTTGCTAATTTTTACTGTCAATTTATCCCTGCTTTTGTGAAGATTGCAATGCCTTTCACACATCTCCTAAAAACCAAAGGGGAGGTGAAACCGAAGCCTAGTAAACCACTGGAGTGGTCCATGGAATGTCAAACCGCTTTTAAGAAGCTGAAATGAGTATTTACTGCTGAACCAGTTCTCAAGCACCCGGACATGGATGCTCCTTTTGTAATCCAAGCTGATGTGAGTGATGTAGCAGTTGGAGCAGTGTTACTACAAGCAAATGAGATGGGGACTCTGCAACCATGTGCATATACTTCACGTAAACTAACTGAAACTAAAAGAAGATGAGCCATCTGGGAAAAAGAAGCTTTTGCAGTTTGCTGGGCTCTCTTAACCTGGGGGCATTTCTTAGAAGGGGCAAAACACTCATTTGAGGTGTGGGCAGATCATAAAAATTTGAAGGCTTTGAAAATGCCTCAGAGGCTGTCTCAAGCAAGTTCGCTGGGCACAGTACTTTAAGCACTTTAATTTTTCATTGAAGTACATTCCAGAGGGGAAGAACTTCAGGATGCTTTATCTAGATTACCTCAATATAATAGTGCTCGCCAAGAAGTGGTACGGCCTATTGTCCCAACCAAATGGTTGGCAGCTCCAGTGGTTACCAGAGTCCAGAAAGAGAAGGAAGTTGATTTTTTAAATGATTTAACTGCATAATTAAAAAAAGCTCTAAAACTTGATGATTGGTTCCTTGCTCACTCGAATAACTGTACAGTTAGAGATGGATTGGCATGGGTCAGGGCCAAATTATATGTGCCAGCAAAGCTGATAAACCAAATATTACAGCAAGCTCATGACTCTAAAGCTGCTGGACATTTTGGATTTGTGAAGATCTTCCACTTGGTTAGAAGGCAATTTTGGTGGTCTACCTTGAAAAAGGACATTGAGACTTATGTAGTAAGCTGTCCTATCTGTGCCTCAGCCAAACAGCCTCCTGGTAAATCAGCAGGCTTACGACAAAATGTGACTAGACCAACTGCTTCATGGAAGGAAATTTCAATGTCTTTTACAGTGGAACTCCTTGAAAATGGGAGGAATACAGACACATTTCATACCTTGTGAGAAAATCCCATCTGGGAAAACGTTGGCTAAACTGTTTGTTTAACATATCTACAGGTTACATGGGTTTCCTGAATGTATAATCTCAGACAGGGGTGTCCAGTTTACCTCAACCTTTTGGAAGGAGTTCCTGAAGTTATTGGGTTCCCCCATGGCTTAAGCTCCACCAACTACCCACAAACCAGTGGTGCTTGTGAGAAGACTAACTTGGTATTGGAACAGTATCTTTGATGTTATATAAATTATCAGCAAGAAATTGGGCTGACCTATTGCAATTTGATGAGGTGGCATATATCAATTTGGTACATAGTAGTACTGGGTTTACTCCATTTAAAGTGGCTTCAGGACAAGACTTTGTACCCATACCCGAGCTTCAACAGGAGAAACCTAACTTTCAGTCATTAGATGAATGGATAACACAGCTCCAGCTTACCTGGCTGGTTACCCGTGAAGCATTAGATGATGCTCATCAAGCCCATAAGAAATTTGCAGAAAAAAGAGAACTCCACAAAAACCATATCAAGTTGGTGACAAGGTCTTTTTATCCACGAGATATTTGCAGACCACACAAAAGTAAAAAAAGCTTGGACCTAAGTATGTTGGACCTTTCTCAGTTGAATGAATTGTGAACCCTGTGGCATTCCAACTGAAATTACTTAAAACCCTCCGATGGACCACCCTGTTTTCCATGTTAGTTTATTAAAGCGTGAACATACCTCCAACTTGAGACCAACTCAGACTGATCCCCCTGTACCATTGCTAATTGAAGATGAACAACATTTTGAAATTAAAGAAATTTTGGATTCTCGAAAACAAAGGGTTTGACTCCAATATTTGACTGTTTGGAAACATTTTCCTCCTTCCCAGTCTGAATGGGTGAATGAGAAGGACATTAGAGCTTCTAAGCTTATCAAGGCATTTCATACTAAATATCCTGATAAACCCTAAAAAATAGTATTATGGTGTTTAGTATCTGCTTGTTACAGGTATATTTCTTATTACCTTTCTATTTTTATCTTTTTAGGGTAACGTCTCTTTTCGTAGGAGGCTGAACATGTCAGCCTTCAAGATTTTCTCCTTTTGGCTTTGGCATCTTTCGGCATGTCATAAGTAATGGGGGAGGGAGAATATTTTATGGTTATGGTTATACTCAGAAACTGTGATAAATGGGGGGGCGGTACAGTCTTACTTAGTTTCTATCTTTATTGCTCATGCGGCAGCTGCAACCCTTTATTCAAACTATATTCAAGTCAACAGACCAGAAGTTCTCATCACCACGCTGGAGATGTTACCACGATTATGATATACACAAACTTTTAATTGGATGAGCCAATTCGAAACGTATTGGGGTGGAACGTTGCCTTACTTTATATATGTGATTTACACGGCCCATTTTCTCAGATCGAATCTTTGTTGCTACCACTTGATTTCCAGTAAAATATATCTTTTCTCTGATTAAAGGAGTCTAAGTATTCCTTTCTTGGATTTTGAATGGAGCACCAGGTAACATGAAACTTTTGGGCACCGAGTGCCCAAAGCATGCGCATAAGCCCATGCATAAGCGTGCCCATGCATACCCAAAATGTGAGGTGTGCCTCCTTATATGTGCCTGCACCCCCTCTGTGTATGTACCCATGCCCCTGTGCATGCACCCCACACATGTGCGCACCCCTGCATGTGCATCCCTGCACATGCCCCCTCCCCCCGTATGTATGTACCCTGCCCACACGCATGCATGGCAGAGACTTGTAGGCCAGCTGGCCAGCAAGAGGCATGTGCACATGCATGGTGGAGGTGAGTGGGGGCAATGGTGGCATCCCCACAGAGAGGGCTCTGCATGCCACCTGTGGCACACGTGGCATAGATTCGCCATCACTGTACTAGTTGTATGCATGATTTTATTTTTCCCTCCTGACGAGAGTGGAAAAGAAACTTATAATAACATTAAAGAGAGAATTGCCACTTTCCTATAAGAATACATGTAAATATAATAATAAAAAGCAAAGTACCAATAAAGGAGAATATTTGTAGCTCAGGGTTGAAGAGAGGAGTCCTTGGTGCTCTCTGAGTGTGCTTGTTTTCTTGCAGACATTTCATTATCCTAGGTAGGGAACATCATCAGTGCTAGTAAGGAGTGCTGTTTGCTATCAGTTTATATTCTGGTGTCTTGCCTATCTGTGGGGGTGGGTGAAGTTTTAGGGATTAGAATTACTAATCAAGCTCAGAGAGCACCAAGGACCCCTCAAAAAATAAAGCAGGGAATTATACAGAACAACACATTTCCACATTTTTGACATAATTTATATAGCCCACTTTTCATTTCTCAGTCTAAAACTGAAATTACACACACACACACACAGAGAGAGAGAGAGAGAGAGAGAGAGAGAGAGAGAGAGAGAGAGAGACAGAGACAGAGACAGAGACAGAGACAGAGAGACAGACAAATCTTCAGTTTGGTTAATATGACTTTTAATATTTTATTATTCATGCAAAAGAGGAAAAAAGGATGTTTTTCAATCTGCAAATTTCTTTTGCAGCATTAATTTAGGGAGGCTGCCAAATCACGGAAGCTACTTGTAAGGTTGTTTTTGTTTTGTGTGTCAACTGAATGAATTATTTCATTTTCTTTAGCCAGTTTTCAAATAATCGTTAAAAATTAAACAACATTGGAACAAGCTTTTTGTGATTATAGCCTTCACTCTTCAGGAAAACTGGATCTATAAATTTACGTACCATTGTTGATGTAAATTGCAAAATTTTATATTCAACTATATTAAAACATCTATTCCAAAAAATGATTACCAGTTGTGAAAAGCAGAAGGGCTTATCACTTGCTGTCAGTTGTTCATGTCTAGTTAAGCAATAATGTGCTAAAACTGCTCTTTTGTTTTGTGGAAGAATTTTGGCAATAGAAGAAATGAACACTCATTTAATAAAAACTGAAGCTGCCTTTTGCTTTGATGGAGGAAGCAGCTGCCTGTTTTCATTTGCTGCAGAGCAGCAAAATCCATCAATATAATAAGCAGCTTAGATGCAACCATCCACAGCATCTGTAAGCATATAGGGCTATTCGCTCAAAACCAATCCTTGGTTTAATTTTAACCAAGATGTGTCTGACATATTTGAAAAATGCATTTTTATTGGGTTTTGGACATGCTGGCAATTTCTCTTTAAAAACTTTTCACAGATTTCACAGATTTCTAAAAAGACAAGTGTATGTAACTAAGTGACGAGAAATGTACAAAGACATTCCAGTAACAATCGCCAATAAAAGTCTAAAAATACGGCCATTAAAAACTTATCTGTTAGTTTATATTCTATGCCCTCTATTCTAAATACCAGGCGTTATAAAGGCAAACTATCAATCTAGAGACAGGCTGAAAAACATAATATGGAAACTAGTGATCAGCTATACACTATATTCTAATTAACTATTGTAATTCCCAACATATTTGTAATGCATTTTGGTTGAAAATTTGAGCTGGTAAAAGAACAAAGATTTGCCTGAAATGTTTTAGCACAAAAAGAAAAATAAACTGTAAATGAAAATGTACAGATGTTAATTTCTTCTATTGTCTATCACCATAAATTTCATGGAGAATTGTGATACCTACACTTCTATTAAAATTCTGAGGTTATTACTTTGCTGTTGCACAGCATTCTAAGACCTTTCTTAGCTGAGCTTTCAGCTGATTTGCACATTAACAGAGAAGTCAGATAATTCTTAATCCTTCTTTTTTTTTCAGATCCAGTAATGGATAAGGAAGCATCTTAGCATGATCAAGTAGCAATCTGGTTAGCTAGAACAGTAATATACCTGCATTTAAAATTAGCTATCATTTGGAGTTTGTTTGTTTTCCTGTAATGTTTTATGTAAAGGAGAACACATTACCTAAGCCAGCAAGATAGCTGCAATGACAGTTTTTTTTCCATTTAAACATGCAATCATGGGCTACATTTATATATTTACATTCTATGCAGAACAAGAAACACATATTTTTAAAGTATTTCCAAGAAATATTTATGGTGTGTTCAGTTAAGCAAATATATCTGTAATAAACACTTAATTTTATTAATATAATTCTGGGACATGTAATATTTTAATTGTATTTTGATTTATCAGTTATAAATAACACTGTATGTGACTATATTTTTCTTTAACATGATACAAAGACTGCTTTCTATTCTGTTCAGTTTAGGTCAGAGATACAGTTTCAAAATATTTATCTGAATCCTGCATTTATGTTGTCCTTACTATTTTGGGAACCCTCAAAGTCATGGAAACTAAAATTATTAAAAATAAAGAAAAAAGATACATACAGTAGTTAGTTCAGGCCTCAGCCGTTTAGGAGGCATAAACCTGGACTGCAAAGATCATTGGCAACAAGTTTCCTTCCAAAAATTTTAAAGTTCATAGTGCATATGCAATAAATAGTTGATGGACTTTATTAATTTTAATTCTTTCTCAGTCATATCTATGATCCATGCCTCTATAGAAAACATATTTTGTGATGTCTCAAAAGTGCTCTTTCAGAAGGCAACTGGACTGTTTTTCCTTGAGGAAAAAGAACAAAACATTTTGTTTCTCATTCAAGAAACTTCAACAGTTGTGAAATAAATCAGTTCAGTTGCCTTTTGAAAAAGCACTTTTGAGACAGCTATGACCTGGATGACTGATAATTCCTACAGACATTTCAAGATGCAAAAAATCTTGTCAGCAGAAATGTACTGCGCATCTAAAATACAGATTATTTTCTCTTCCATTAATTCTGAACATAACTGCATTATTTCCTAGTCTCAGCCCTTCCTGTCAGCCTCTGTACAGTTCTCTCTACATTTAGATCGGTAGAGATAGATAGATTATCTCTCTCTCTCTCTCTCTCTCTCTCATTTATATATAGGGTTTTTTCAGAACTTTCCTCTCTTTTTTTGATAGCTATATGATTTCTTCTGCTATCCCTGATTATTTTTGTCTCAGAACATGCTGATCTGGAGTTCTGGTGTGGCTATCATTTTCTGGAAATGATTATCCTATCATGCGGACATGGAATTTTGCATATCCTTGCTTTAAATATCCATTACAATAATTGAAATTGTGCCTTGTAAGTAATATGATCCTTGTCCCATTCACCAGTTAGTATTCTAGCTACTGCCTTTTTCACTATTTACAACTTCCAGATGTGGTGATATAGCCATAATGTACAGCATGTTACTATAGCTAAGGTATGAGGCAATTGAAGAACAGATAACCATGCCCAAATCTGAACAGCTCAGGCAGTATTACAGTTGATACATCAGGTATAATTGCGCAAAGGTGCTTTCTATCACACCCATCACCTCAAATCCATTGGCAGCTGAAGATCAAAGAATGCTTCTAGGCTGCAACCTTGCTTTTTCAAGCAGAGAGCAACCTCATACCAAATTGGTTTAAATCCTCAAATCGAGTTTCTTATTTATCAATATCACCTCCATCTTACGTGCACTTAACATCAATTTATTCTCATCATTGTCATCCTTCATCCAGCCCATTCTCAAAGAGAGGCAATCTCCAAAAGTACTGACTGCTTTCTTGGATTATACGAGATATTTGTTTGCTTGATTTGCATCATTTATTTTTACAATATTCCATGGAATTGATTGCATTGAAAGACAGCTATGAACTGTGAAGTTCATAGCTGAATGACAAATCATTATAACTGCAAAAGATGGGTAATGTTCACATATAAGCTTCCCAGAGTAGCCCCATGCTGAGATGGGCAGGAAATAAATTAACAATAAATAAATAGGAGAGTGGCTTATTTGACTGCTTCTGGGAGAGGGTAGGCAAACGTTCCTGGAAATTGCAAATATGATTTTTCTTTAGTCTGTAACTCATTTCTGGTTTTGGAGCTTAGAACAGAACTAACGTGGGAACTAAAAACTATGGGAGACTAAAATTGCACCTGTATTTCAGTATTATTTTTCCCTTCTATTTTCTTTTACTGTTACAGTGAAACACTTTTGCAAGCTCCCACTTAATGGGATGGACATGAGACAATAGTTTAGTCACACATTGTTAAACACACTTTGTTTACCAAAGTCATCAAGCCGAAATGTGAACAGTTTTTTTTTTCACAAAATTCATAATTTGGTCTACTCTAATACATCAAATTTATCTCAAGTATCGTCCATAAAAATTGTTTTTCTTACACCTTTTAGTTTCTCCTGAACACAGATTTGTTTTTCATTACAAATGCCTTGCCAAAATGTCTAAACCAGTAATTAGAATAAATCCATTCATTGTATCCGGAATAGTTAGCTTGAAATCTGAAGCATATACCACACATATACGTATTTTATGTTTCTGCTTTATTTTGTAAATAAAGTTCCCTTCCAGTCAGATTTTATCACCAAAACATTGGGAGGGGAGAGGGAGAAACATGACATTATGGAAGGCTTCTGATTTGGCGGATCAATTTTGAGATGAAAGAAATGAGAATGGAAAAGGTTAGGAGATTCTCTTTGCATACCCTTTCACAATTCAGGTTACAGTACTACACAGTTTAAACTGGAAGAAACCCTCTCTGTGAATAATGAGATTTAAGTCAGAGTTGTACTGTTAGTTGTTCAATCTACTAGAGCTGTAGAAGTCAATCTATCATACAGTTCAGGGGTATCAAACTGGCAGCACATAGGTCAGATGTGTCATGTGCAGGCCACACCCACCCCAGCTCCACAAACAGCAAAAACGTCATGAAATGTGATGATGACGTGATGCCGTGAGTTTAAAACCCATGCTATAGTTTGTGCTATATCACGATTTTAATTTTAAAAATTGAAAATAGCAAAGCAACATTATGTTTCAAAATTAATATTAACTTATAAAAGGTCACAAGTTTTATAAACTAAACTAAGTAATTGACTGGATGAATTTCAGTTATGCTACTTATAGATCCAAACTTCAAATGCTAGGAGATTCTTTGTGAGGCCTGAACTTCCAAATTCTTTTCCTGGAAATTATGCATAATATTATTGTGCATAATATTAATATTAAGCATAATCCCCAGGAAAAGAATTTGGAAGTTCAGGCCTCACATAGGCCTCTTTTAGCATAATTTTAGAGAAATAAGCTTTTGAATTACTTCAGAGTCTCCTAGAAATGCACTTTATGAACTCTAATGGCAGAGAGAATTATAGCATTCCTTCCTTAATATAGATTTCTATCACATCATGAATATCTGATATTCTGATATCTTAAATGTTAGCAGATAAGATAATATGCTGGTCTGAATATATTTTTTCTGTATGAGAATTGAATTATTTGCTTCTATATTGAAAAAAAGCCTTCCACATAAGCTTTTTAGTAGAATAAACAAAGGATATCATATACTAGATAACCAGCTTTAGTCACACCAGGCCACATGCAGCATTCCCTATTAACGGAAAGAGTTCTGTGCTGTAAATCTTGAATGACATGATGGATAGAGTTATACATATGTTCCTATATATGTAAAACGAGTGTAATATTCTGAAAACCAAGCTCAATTTTTCAGATTAAATGTATCTTTCTGTGGTGCTTCAATAAAATTCTCAACTGTCAGTGCATCGATTCCCTTATAATAGCAGGTAAAATATCATTATTTTTATTAATCTTGTTACTTGTTTCTGCAGCTTGCGATGGACAGCTAACAACAATGTTGCATGTCATTTTTTGTTGTTGTTTTGCTGGAGATTCAATCACAATAAACAATAAAATTTCTCATTTCAGAAAAAAAAATCAACAAAATACAGTTTACACACACACACACTTATTTCATGATATTGAAAAAAAGGTAATTTACTTTCTTTTCTCTGCTCTATATTCTAGGATTGTCTGCTTTCTAGAAAAGGAATGAAATCTCCCCTTTGGTTTTTCTCTGAGGCTGCGATAGCTCAGTTGTCTGCCTCCAAACTGCCAAGATAGGAGAATCTCATCATCCAGAGACCAGCTGCATGATGGGCAGTTAATAGATATATCAAACCTTAGGATATATGCTAAGCTGAAGAGATGATTGGTTGCTTAATACACTGATTGATTAGCATAGAGAGAATGGGTTTCTTCTTGACAACCTAAGATTATGCTTCAGCTAAGCTCAAATTGCTTACACCTCTTCTATTGGGTTTAAAATTACAGCCCTGTCATCTAAAACCTCTTTTCAATGAAATTTTTACCATATATAAAAATTAAAGAGAAAAAGAAAGTAGGAGTACTGGATAAGAGTAAATGGGAGATATACATTTCCTACTACTATTGTTGCTGCTACTGGAAAAAGCTGATAAGTAAATCCACTTGAAAGAAAAAACTCAGTAAACTATTAGAGAACTATAGGGTAACAATTTGGAGGAAACAGTCAGAAAAATGAAAAGGGGCCTCAGGATGCATAGGAGTCTGCTAATACAGACATTGTCAGACATCAAATGAACTAATTTACTTCATCCCAAGTTTGCATCCAGAAGAGTATTTTAAACCTCTTGTGGCTTCCTACTAGTCCACAAAAATGACAAATCCAGCCTAGAGTTTCTTCAGGAATTATTGTATTATTGGGATTTTTATGTACTGGAATAAAACTACAGTATGTGCTATAAAAACAATAGTTCCTTCTCTGAAAGCAGCAGCATGTTCAGATCACTTATCACCCTCTTTTATATCTAGTTCAACTTATGTGTGACTTTATTTAATGGTAATCTGCATTTCCCTGTCCATGACTGGTAGGCAAAGGATGCATAGAATAATGAGGTCAGTAGACAGACAGGACGTTACACTGCCTTTTGAGTAGCAACTCAGTGATAGTACTAATGTAGTGGTAGTACTACTCAATAGTAGTAGTACTACTACTATTACTATTATTATTACTTAAAATCAAATAGGACAAACCATAATAAACAACTTTATGACCATCAGGCCATAAACTTAAGTAATATTATTGATGAGTGTAAATCTTCTTTGAATTGGGTAAGAAGAAACCTACTCAGTATGAAAAACAACTGTAAAAAATAGAATCTTCTGAAATAGAAATATATATCAAAGAAAATACCAAAGGAAATATGCAGTGATAAAGAACATTTTTCTGACATACCACACAAGATCGTCAGTTGAAATCTGTGACTACTTTTAATACAACAGAGAAACACTTTTTTCTATAAATAAATGGTTAACTTTATATATCTTGATAGGTATCACAAACATATGAGTTACGTCCATTAGAAAATGTAGCAGAATTCTATTGTTTTCCTTCCAACTCAAAAAATGATTGTCTGTACACTTCTTTAAATGATTATTCACATATTTCTGTGATTGAAACTGTTCAATTTTTTAAAAATAAATAAAACATTTTTTCCTGAACATTCATTTTGTTACCTTAAAGTATTGCCTAATCTTCTGGCTGGTCAAATAAGAAATTGGTGAAAGTCTAAGTAGCTCATTGAGAACGTTAAAAATATTCATTAATAAATAGCCTGAGCTTCTCAGGCGTTTGTCCTCCTCCTTTTTTTAGCTGTCATGAGCGGTAGGGGATCAGCTGCAAGTCAAATCCCCAGCTGAACAACCCAAATACAATTGAGTGAACAGACTTAAAACAAGGCCATTTATTGATGCCTGTTATGCAAGCAAAGCATCCAAGGCTTTGAAACAGATGTCAACTGAGACATATGCCTACTGTAAACTGGCATTTGATTCTCTTTATAAAAATAGACAAAAACGGGCCTTCGGAGACCAGGCTGCCTCTTGTTGTATACCACAAACCAACTTGATTCTGTCTTAATCCTTTCAAAAGATGAACAGTCTGATATCCAAGGGCAAAATAGAAAAGCAGAAGAAAAAGAAATTAATGATAACGTGTTGGAGAAGTTCCCAGAAACATTTTTACAGATTTTTCTCTAAAAACACAAGACAAGAAGTTAAAAGCTTAGTGCAGATCAACCACGGCATGTTGAATTATCATTTTGTATCACTTAGGGTGAAAAAGGGACCTGGAGTTCAGGTAGAAGGTCTAGTACAGTGCATGCACGTTTTGATGTCTTTTAAATGTCACTTATTTTACATGAGGCAGTTGGTAGAGACATGAGTCAACAGTAATCAGAACCATTATCCCCTGCAGGGAGCCCTGGTCCTAATGCATTATGACACCTTAGCTAGCCAGCCACCGATTTACCTTCCTGTGTCTTGGGGAATTAAGTGGCATCATGTGAAAATGGTTGTGATATAAACAGCATGGGCATAGCTGGTATTAAATTTACCTCTCAGCCTAAGTGAATTTTCCTCACATGTGACTAATCAAAATGAAAGCTTGTGGACATAGGCAGATACAGCCACCACTTCTCCACCCCTGGGACTGGGGCTATTTTGTTTTATCTCTTTGTACAAGCTGGCAGAAGTTTAAAGTGAAGGCGATAATCCAGTACTGGTGTCTTTATGAAATAACATCCTTACATGAAGAGGCTTTTAACTGTCTGTCGCTGTCTTTTCTCTCTCTCTCTCCCCCTCCCTCCCTCCCTCTCTCTCCTTCCAAAAAGGAGTGTGACAATCTCATTTTGTTGAGCACCCTCCCATGAAAAGAGAAAATAATAGCTGTAATAGCTACTGCTAGAACTGACCTTACCTGATCCATTATTCTCTAACCCTTTAAAAGTCAGTTTTACATATGCCAGAGAAGGGGACGGCAGGAGAGAAAATAGAAAACTATCCTGTGAATTGATGACAATGATGATGATTTAATTAATTTGGCACAAGCCTGAAACCCAGTTACTGGGATATCTCAAATCCAGGTATGTCTGTTTTACTTTTCAAATGAAAGAAAAATGTCTTCTTTCAAATACAGAACTGTCAACAAAGGGAGCAGAGGGTGGTGGGAAAGCACTTTTCAGGAAGTAAAAGCATATTGAAAGTGTGAAGCAAACTGCCCTGCCAAAATCAACCAATATTTTTGGAACAGCTGACAAACATATAAAAAAAAAGTTATTTACTAATGGTTTAACAATGATTGGTGGGTGCCAACGGAAATGCAGGCAGAGCAATTATCATCCTGTACAAAATACATGTTTATTGACAGACAAGAATGCTATGAACCAACTGTGAATATTGCTGATAAGACATGCACAATGCTAAATTTTACAAGAATAGGCTAGCACATTCTTCTTGGTAAACTTCCCACACCTTATTTGTTAAAAGCAATCAGGACTGAAATGCTGAAGCTTTTTGTCTGCTGTTTAGAATGTTAAGCTTTTGCTTTTCATGTTTTTGAAGAAATAGTTTGCATTCTATTGATCCCAGTTTTTATAGAATTCTTGGTATTTACTTTTCCTTAAATCCTGGACAGCTTTCCATTGATAAATGAATTCTATACTTTCCTTACAGTGGATTCTATCAGCCTATCTATGAAGATCAAATTTCTCTGTACTTGTTCTGATAGCTTTATTAAAATAATAGCATATATAAAATATAATATTAGCAAATATAAAAATCAACATTAAAGCAATAGATACCTATAAATAGATTACAAATTGAATATATATAAAATATATAAGGCTGTCCAGCTCTGAGAAGGATACAACCCTAAAATAGAAAAAAATACAATAAAGAAGAAAGCAAGATGTTATCCAGGCACAGCAATGAAACATAAAATCAGGGGTGGGATTCAAAAAATTTAACAACCAGTTCTGTGGGCATGGCTTAGGTGGTAGGGGTGGCTTGGTGGGCATGTGACTGGGTGGACATGGCTTGGTGGTCATGTTATTAGCAAGGTGTGGCCAACTCAATATCACTCACACTGAGGCACGCATCTCCTCGCCTGGCCTCTCATGACTGTGGACATGCTGCAACAGTCGTAAGTGTGAAAAATGGTCATAAGCCACTTTTTTCAGTGCCATTGTAACTTTAAATGGTCACTCCACACAAGCTAAGTACCAGCAAAGGAGGGGAAAAAACTCCAGAAATGTTCCTGAGACAGTAAGTCTGGTCCTGCCAAGAATGTAATAAGGGTTAATGGAGAGGCAGTTTCTGTAAGCAACACCAGAATGTTTCCTTCCTGCCTTCCTTACAGGATTAGGCCAGTAATTTCTTCCAACAACCGGTTCTCCAAACTGCTTAGAATGTTAATAACTGGTTCTAGCAAATAGGTGCGAATTGGTAGAATTCCACCTCTGCATAAAACCAACATAAATGTAAATTCCACCCACCTAAGCCCAAAGCCTTGAGAAAATCTAAACCTAAAGCCTATTTGAACAAAGACAGGGTACAGTGATCATATGTCCTTTGTTTTGGAAAACTGTTCTTCAGATAATTTTATTTCTTTTAATCACTTTTGTCCTTTATTTTGGACATTTAACTTTTACCATACAAATGGTGCTACTTAAGACACAATCTTTCATATTCATGTGAAAAATATGGAAACGGTCTTCTCTTTTTTAAACAAATTTACATATACTTTTTGATTTTAGATATTTTATTAGAATACACGTTCGCAGAAGTTTTCTTGATTCTGCTCTTGAATTTTTCTTTGTAAAGCAAAGTTATAAACATAAACACTTATTATTTTTTAGCTTTATCAACCTTTTTCAGATTTGCCCCTTCTTCAGGTTAGTCCTTTATTTTTCTCAAGACAATGTTATTAGTATAGGTAAAGGCCATTTAAATATTTTGGTAAGCCTGCTCCAGAGGGCAGGTGCTGCAATAAAGATTAGATTAGATTCAACTTTATTGTCATTGCCATGGATACAGGCAACGAAATGCAGTTAGCATCCAATCAGAAGTGCAAAACAGCAGTAAAATATAAATATATGTATGCAAATATGCAAGGCATCTATGAATATGTCAATGGAAAACACAACAAAATGTATGTGCACGAGCACACAAGGATAAGTGTGACTGCATATATATGAACATATACAACTGTATAAAATGTTTATGGACACATTGAATATCAGTACAAATGCACAGAGAATTATACAAAATATATCATATATTATCAAGGGAAGCATCAACATATGTGTGGGGACAAATGAACTGAGGAGTTCAGCCCTTGCTGCTATGTGGTAAAAGCTGTTCCCCAGCCTGCTGGTCTAAGACTGCAGGCACCTGAACCTCCTCTCAGATGGAAGAAGAATAAACAGTTTGTGGACTGGGTAGAAGGGGTCCTTAACGATGTTGTGGGCTTTACTCAGACATTGTTTCCTCTGAATGTCCACAATGGCAGGAAGTGGAATCCCTATGATGCATTGGGCAGTTTTCACATAGATGAGTCTTATTAGATGACACTGTCTGATTGGAGGGACTTGGAGCATGGATGGAATAGGCAGAAACTATCACAGACAGCTGATCCCTCAAAAAAGTTAGGCCTTATACTATGAAGAACTTTACATATGATAACCAGCACCTTTCGTTGCAATGGGAAACTAACTGGTATTTAAGAATGTAAGAACTAAATTATCTAGGCTGTTATAGATGCGCAGGAATGTAGGAATCCACAGTCCACTGAATGATAATAGTGGAAGAGCCAGAAATGAATGTTAGGAGATATTCTGAATGAACACAATCCAAGAAAAAAATGATTGTTTGGGGACATAAACATACTAATAATACAAGAGAGCACAGAAAAATTAACTCAATCATTCAATGACCCAAGAAAAAATGAGAATGAGGACTGGTCAGTATCAGCTTAGAAAAGATCTGCTCATTTTCACAAGGTTTAAGTCTATTTCTGCATACAAATGGATAAAATGAATGATCTGATTGTTTATGATAAAAAATTAAATATGTGTGTTCATTAATATATATGAACACAATTCAACACATGAACACAGTTCAACTATTCCTTATTAAAGGAATGCTTCTGATGATGTCAGAGGTGGAATATCAATATACATGTACTTCAAAATGCTTTGTTGTTAGCTGAGAACCACAATGAGTGGCAGTGAATGTTATATCTGTACAATGCAACAAAAGTATGGATCTAAAAAAAAGCCTACATCAAACATCAAGGTAGCAAAGAACATTCAGTGGACGATTGCAAATTATGAACAAATGGTAAAAATGAGCAAAATGACAATGGGTGTTCTTTGGTTCAATGTTTTGTAAAGATTAGAAGTAAATGAAGAGGTGTCAAGATGTGCAAATGGTGGAAGTATGTGGTGTTTTGTGAAATAAGTTTGTCAAAAGAATAGAAAACAGTTGTGTATAAGAGGATGCTTCTGTCCACTTTGTTATGTGGAAGCGTGAGTTAGATATGTCAAAAAGGTAAGTTGAAGCAGAGGGAATAGATTACTTCAAAAGTGATTAAACAAGAGAAGATAGTTTCAAGAGAGGGTGCTGAATGCATGTGGACTGAATACAAAACTCAGTGACTAAAACAAAAGAAGTACATTGGGATGGTTTGTTAAACAGAGAGCAAATGAGAACTGCAAAATAAATATGCACATGAAAGAAGAGTAAATAGGTCAAGGAAAAGGGGAAAACTGAAAAAGTTATGGGTGAATGGTTGTAACCTCAAAAAAGAGCAGTGAAAAGTTTAAAGAACAAGAGTCAGTTGATAATAAATGTAACTTTTTTATTTTTAGCTACAGTATTTTATCACCAAATCATGTAAGACATAAGTTGTATCTCTTAAAAAAATTATCCACAAAACACTATGCTTATAGTTAAACATGATCAAAAGATGAATCTATATATCTTGTGTCTTCTTTTCTCTATATAGTGTTTATCTTCCATTTTTTATCCTATCCAATTATCAAGTTCTCTTAGTTTTCTGCTTCCTTTTGTTACAGCACAGTGACTATTAACTCTATTTGTTCAGTAATCTATGGTTTTATCACATTCCACACTTTGTTAGTCCAATATAATAGGATGTTTGACTACCCCATGAAATAAATATGGAACACATGTACTTCTTCATATATAGGACCATAGTTTTAAATAAAACAAAACTTGAATTTAAGTTAGAATTTAAAAAGTAGGTGGTGTTTTATGTCACCATAACTCAGTGTAAGTATGTCATAGGTGTATAGCATAATAAGGGTGCTATACATATACAATAATAATAAGGGTTAGTTTATCTCAAATAGTATCACTTGATCAAAGAAAATGGACAAAAATGGCAGATCGTTCTACAAACTGATAATGATCCAGCATTATTTAAATGATGCAGAGATGCATGTGTTAGAAATTTATAATTTGTGTTTATGTGTACTGAAATATCCACAACACTCTACTAAAACAGGGCTGTCAAACTCAGCCTGCGGGCCAGATGAATTCATGCTCTTGCTACGCCCATGCCTCGATTAGCAAAGAGGAAAACAGTCACAATACATCATGTGATGCCACAAGCTTGACACCCCCGTACTAAAAGAAAAATATCCAAAATACTGAATATATAAATATTCAAAATACTGAAAAATATATATTTTTCCTTTTCATAAGGAAAAAAATTCAACATTTGATTCATAGAAAGAGGAGGGGAAAACTATAGATGAAGTACTGTTTCTTCCCACTATCCAAGCATCTACAGAGAAATTGTTTTGTCACTGTAGTATATGGTTGTTTGGGTTCTAAGAATAGAATAGAATAGAATAGAATAGAATAGAATAGAATTCTTTTATTGGTCAAGTGGGATTGGATACACAAGGAATTTATCTTGGTGCAAATGCTCTCTGTATACATAAAAGAAAAGATACATTCGTCCAAGAATCAAGAATCATCAGGTACAACACTTAATGATAGTCATAGGGTACAATAAGCAATCAAATCACACTAGGAAACAGTCAATATAAATCGTAAGGATACAAGCGACAAAGTTACAGTCATACTGTCACAAGTGGGAGGGGATGGCTGATAAGGAGTGATGAAAAGACTCATTGTTCAGCAGTTCATCTGTAGATATGGAGGAGATTCTGCAGATTCTGGAAGCACAAGGGGGAACTGGAAGTCCGTTATTGTAGTGACCGTGGGTGTTATTCTATAAAACCACCTATAGTTTTCTGGCAGTATTTGGTGGCGTCTGTCTTCAAAGCCAGTAAAGATTAAGCGGAGGAGATTGATCAGGGATCCAATGGTCAAGCAGACAGGCCCAGCAGGCATTGTGGAGTCCTAAGAGCACAAGATACTTAGACATCCTGGTCATTCACTGCAGCAGGGGAGCATTAGTATAGGAAACCTCAAGTATTGTATAAATCTGGCAAACTATATCATTTTCTGAAACTTAAAACAGATCTTTTACAGAATTTTATTATGCACAAGAACAGAAGCACTGTACCCAATCTTTGTGTGTAGACAAACATAATTTACTTTGACCCTTTTGCTACTAGTCTATAGTAAACCACAAAACACTTCAATCTTTTCCCTTAAAAGACATATCCATCAAAAGGCAGTACTGTAACATTTTTAAGTGAGTGTTCTACGAAATTCTTCAGAAACAATTGACTGATTCTTTGTTCATGTTATCTACGTTATGAAATGTACTCCATGGAGATTTATTTTTCAATCTCACTGGACATCAGTACCAGTGGTGGGGTTTCAAATTTTTTGACTACCGGTTCTGTGGGCATGGCAGGGGAAGGATGCTGTAAAATCTCCAGTCAGAGGGGCATTTGCCAGTTCTCCAAACTACTCAAAATTTCCACTACCAATTCTCCAGAACTGGTCAGAACCTGCTGAATACCATCTCTGATCTGTACCGGACAAGATTACGTTTGCCCTCCCCTCAAGGATATTGTGATCAGTTCAGAAACTGATACACTGTAAACACTGGATAGGAGGTCAAAAAAAAATTAAAGACTTAGGGGAAGCAAGGGGGAGACAATTTTCAGATAGAAAAATCTGGCAGTTTAACTCCCAAATCACCAGTTTTCTCAGGCACACTCTGCAAAATGCCAGGTACTCTGTAGTCCAAGCCCCATCCTTATGAACATGTATCGCCTGCACATATTCCAAAAGCATTGGAAATGGAGGGCATTAACTTATTATTAGTTCTCATCCTTCCTTTGTGGCCAGTTCCAGCAGCGAAGGTAGCAGGGAAAAATCCAGCTTTACTCCTCTACATTGTAGGGTGCTCAGTGCTTGATTCTCTCCCTAGTCCAATTTCATATTCTGTATGAAGTTACTGGTTGAGGTCATCTGTCAGCATGGGCTTAACATTACCAGTGTGTTGATCATACATAATTGTATATTCCTGATCTGGGCTGTCTATGTGATGCTAACAAGACTCTTTCCAATTGTTCTCTTAATTCTTTGAAGTAGTTCAGATTACATTAAGCAGAATCTTGCTTAAGGCTGAAAGTATTTCTCCCCTCCTCTTTTTAGTCTCTGGAAAAATATGAAGAGTTACTTCTGACACGCTTCCCATGCTTTTCTCCCACCTGTGGATTGAGCTACCTCTTAACCAACCATTGCCCTGATTGCAGGACTTTCTCCTGTCTCGCAAGATCATTCACACATACCATCTCATGTCTGGAGATTGTCAAGGTCTAGATTAGAAAAGGCTTTAACTCAACCCTAGCAAGGCTAGATGGCACTAGGTTTTAATTCCCCACTCAACATTTTGAGATCTTCCATCTTTGCTTCTGGGTGGGATTTCTTTCCCTTAGACACAGTTGAAGTGTAATTTGGGGATACGTTCTGGACCTATGGCTCTTATTCAAGAAGCGGGTAGCAGCTGTGGTCAGCTACCCTGTGGTTCAGTTATACTTGTTTCTGGAAAAGAAAGCTCTCTTCATGGACAAACATGCTATGGCTAGCTCCTGCTTAAATTGTTACAAGGTGCTCTGCATGGAGCTGAACCGGAAGAGCTACAAAAGTTCAGATGGCCCAGAATGCAGTGGAACATGCTGTTTTGGGTTCACCTCAGTCACTTAAGTAACACTACTACTTTACAAGCAGTATTGGCTCCCTGTATGCTTCTACACACAATTTAAAGATGTAACTGTTTATTTGTTACAGAACCAGATTGACTGAAGTACCATTTGTCTCACTTGTGGCCGTCCCATCAGTTCTGACACGGTAGGCATACTCTAGATCTTTTCTATGAAACATGCCATCTTAGCAGGGCCCTGGAAACATGCCTTATTCTAAACTGATGCTTTTCTTAATGCCTCCCTCTGGCTCTGCCAGTTCTTTTCCTACATCACCCTCCCCTTCAAAACAGTCTCTCCATTCTTTCAATTATATATGGTTTGATGAACTGAGAAACTATTTACTTATTTATCATATTTATATAGAGTCTCATAGATTGTGACTCTGACAGCTGTTTGTGTGTGTGTACACACAGAGAGAGGGGGGAGGGGGGAGGGAGGGATATCAAAATAATACTATATGATTAAAAAGACAGGTCTCATCAGGTCAGAGAGCATGGGCAATGGAATGATCTCATTAACTCATAATTCCCCTGAGACTCCCGGATGTGATGATGCATCTAAGTCTTCAAAGACTTGGAGAATATATAATGGGGTATGACCATCCCAAAGGCATGCAATGTACTTCCCTAGCCAACATGGACTTGGACTCAGGTGGTCTTAAAATTTCAGTGCTTTTTTCTTTCTCTTTCAAAAAAAGCACTAGCATCTAATCAGTAGTATTTAATAAAGGTAGATGGGATAAACTATATTGCATATTTGCAAATGTCATGGTGTGGGAAACCAAAGGATAAAATCATGGAGGTTGCTATAATTCTAACTAAACCCAGTAATGGTTAGGCATAATAATGAGAGAGAAGACATTGCAGGACCAAGTTTGAATAAATGCTTGAGGAAGGAATCCAGAATGCTGTTAATTGGAATAGAAGGTATTTTGGTTAAAAATTTGCTCTGAGGAGTCTTAGCATGGAGTATTTAAAAAAGAGAAGTTCCCAAATCCAGACTTGTGTAGGCTCAGTATAATCTCTGACAATAAAAGAATGGCCAGTGGGCATGCACTCTGTAGCTTGCACTAACTAAAGGATTTTTCACATTTTCTTTAAATTTTCTTTAAATCATTGATAAAACTTAATTAGCTAGTAAGGTGATATTTCTCTCCCATGTATCTAAAAGCAACTGTGATATAAATATAAGTATGAATTTTACTTTTTTAAAATTTATTTAATTCAAACAAATTTAAAAATAAGCACACTAATCCATCATGGCTAAATAGGAAATACTTATTATTTTTAAACGTCAGTAACAAAAAACAGTATCTGAATAAGAGAAGTATTTCTGTTGACCTTTCTCTTTATAGTATCAAATATATTGAAAATATAAAACAAAGAAAATGTGCAACTGGATTTATAGCTTTCTGCATATAATTTATTTTACAGTAGATGCAAACAGATTAAACTGTAGTTGTTATAAAGATCTAGAGAAGTTAAGAATCAATAACTTCAGCTTGACCAATTCTAAAGATCAAAAGACATTTCTCTCCAGATTTTAAGCTTTAAATTAGAGTCCATGTGCTAATAACATTTGTAGTCTTCATGCTACAACAAGAGATCAAACCTCTTGCCTAGGGACATCAACAATGTACTGCAAAATTAGAGTAGGTATTTCTCATATGTAGCATTGCACAATTGTCCGCCTACGATAAAGGTTGTAGGTTTTTTTTCCACAGCATCAGGTGTTGGCCAACGCTACAGGCAAGAAATCAGCTTGACAGACTACTGTTCTGATCTAGTGTGACAAACACAATTCTCTTGTGGAAAAACAACAGAAGTGTATGAGCAGAGCATGAGATCTTCAATTTGTAGCCACTTTGGGTCTTACACAGAATGGGTAGATAGCATTAAAGAAAAGATCCAAATAGTAAACTGTCCTTTTTTTTACACAATCAAAAATCATACAAATCCTTTGTAAAGTCAAATTTGCCAGGCCAACTGTTCATATATCCTGTGAACACTGCTGTATTAAATAATTTAGTAGCTGTACTTCTATTCCAGATTCTAGTAACAGATTTCTGAATCAACCGAGCTACTTGACTTTTGATTATTTTGTTCCAATTTTCATACATACATACACACACACATGCACGCGCACACATAGACACACAGAGGAATAGGTTAAATATATTCTGTTAAGTGACATTTTTCTGCTAAAAATTTTTCCTTTTCATAAGGAGTCAGCTCAGTTGTCTTATGGCCTAATTAAGACAATACAACAACTTTGTCAGCATTTAAGTACAAAAGAGGATAAACATGTGGTTAAAAATGATAGAAGAATCTTAAGAAGAATCTATGTTTATGACCATAGTAATTTACAAGAGGAAATGCAGTCCTAATTGCAGTCCTAATTCAAGGACTCGTTGTAAATGGTTCAATTTTAATGTCCATCATTGAATAATTTTTTTAAAAAATGGGATTTAAAAATGAACATACTCCAATAGTATTGTTGTCTCTTGCACAAAATAGTTGGATAACAAGCAGTATGCACATTTTTATGAGATTAATCCATACCTATCTGTAGCTCACATGATATTTCTTATAAGAAATATAATTTTCTGTATTATGATGCTAAAATATGTCCCCATTAAATGCTTATAGGAAATATAGTGATACTTAGAAAGGTTTCAAAATGATATGTCCCACTTCAACGAAAGCAACAGCATAATTCCTACATGGTACATGGAATAGGAGGGAATTAAGAATGACACAAAAAATCAAGCTCTAAGTCTGGATATATGTTTGAAATCACACTGGATTATTCTTCTAGCATGACACCTCTGTTCCTCAGCAGTGAGAAATTCAAAAGGCAATTTCATCTTGCTAGAGATGGACATATCAGGTGCTTTTGGAGATAGGTCTGACTCAAGACTGGTTTACTTTTACTACATCCTGAACAGATACTATGTAGAATTTACTGAATAACTGAAGGGTGCTTTCAAAGAAATTAATAATGTAACTCCAGCTTCACACTGTGCATGAAAGGAGAAAGTAGCAAAAATAAACTATTTACATGAGAGAGAAAATCATGGTGTAGATGGAATCATGCTATAATGCAAAGGAAAAGAATTTATAGCATATAATTATGTCAAAGACACATCTTTAGCTTTTTTTAAAACTGGACTCTAAATAATTACATTTTATAAAGAACTATATATAATTATTGTGTATCTTACAATTTTTATTCATCCCTTCAGTAAATAAATAAAAACAACAGGTTCTTCTGAATGTGATATACTCATTTGCTATTATTTTAGATCAAAAACAGAAGTACAAAACCATAAAAAGTGAATTTAATTACATCATAGGAAAAATTCTGACACTTTTCTGTGGATTTGTCTGTGACAGCTTTTTTTAAGATGGTGTAATTAATAAGAATAAAACTGAATATTGTACCAAACAACATTTCAACCTGCCTTCAAGGAAGAAAATCTAGCTTCCCCCCAAAAAAAAATTATGCCTGAAAGTTTACATTTTCTAAGATTTTTACTAATATTAATAGGAATTCCTAAAATAAGAAAGAATATTAAGAGTGCAAAATGTCAATTATAAGCATGGTTATTTTCTAGTTTTATTCTTTAGTATAGTTCCTATTCAGTTAATTTCATTTAGGTAAATCGAACATTTTTATGATACAATATAACAAAGATGGTCTGCTCATCACTGATTGTATATCCTATTCAAGGAGAAAAATTTAGACTTTTGCAAAGCTGCTTTCAGTCGAGATAATAAATAGCTAAAAACTGCAGAGAAGAAGAAAATTGGAAATGGATATATAGTACAGACAACAAAGAACCAGTTTGGACTAGTAGTTAAGGCACCAGGCTAGAGACTGTGAGTTCAGGTCCCACACCTTAGCCATGAAACCAAGCTGGGTGATTTTGCGCTGGTCACTCTCTCTCAGCCCAATCCAACTCACAGGATTGTTATTGAGGAAATTAAGAGGGAAATGTATGTTGGATAAGTTTAGCTCCTTGAGTTATTTGTAAAAATAATGAAGATGGGATACAAATAAATAAACAAATATGTGAGGGGGAGGGATAGATTAGGACATGTTGCAAATCCAGGACATCTTCTCTTTTTAAATCTCTTGGGAACAATTCTCTATCTTCCCTGCCTCCATTCATACATTCTGAGATAAACAATGCATCTTTGGTCTTATTCTGCTAGAAGATTTAAATGATGGTCTAATAATTAGGTTTAGACCAGCTCTATCAAGTCTTTATCTACCTCATGCTCTTTTTCATTCCAAAGCTCAATGAAATTTAAGTAGGCCTATCCATGGATCCTAGCAAGATTTAAATAAGAAATTATGGGTGTTTCAATGACTGTGTCAATAGAGGACATTGGCAATTATTTTCTCTTTCAGTCTCTCAGTGTTCTGTATTGTTCATTACTTTTCAGTGAATTCCTCATTATTTCAATTTAAAGAATAAGAAATATTTGCTTCAGAACTTCAAGTGTACTTTACTACCGGTATCCAAGGTAAAATCTTGAACAAATAGCTTAGCATAACTCACAATGCTTAAAATGTGGAATTTAAAAATGGGTGCTGCACATATGAATAGCAAAGCCCAAGAAATATCATGTTTCATTTAGCTAGAAGTTAAATTAAAAACCTGTAGCTTCTTTTTTAACTTCTACTATGTTAACTTATTATGATTCTTTTTCCAGTAAGATCAAGTAGAATAGTTTTAGGGTGTCAGTTTAGATAATCAGGCATTTTAAAAATCTTGTTTCTTTTTTGGCAAGTAAATAAATATTTTAAATGTAATTGGTGCAATTATGTTTCATTAAACAACTTTATGTTGCACTTCATGTCATGTCAAATTTACTCTTAGTGCATTTCTTGAACATTTCAGTTTAATTGTACATAATATGCTCCCAAAATAATTATTGCCTCTACTCTGTGATAGAAGAGGCAGAACTATTGTTAAAAACTGAGCCTCAGTTAGCTATTCATGCCCAGTAACAATGACAATTCTGTTTTGTGTGGTATTCTTCTACCTAAACATCCCATCAACTCTCTTCCAATAATAAAGCACAGTAATGTCACTTTAATAATTTAAAACTTCAATAATTTTAACAACTCAAGTTCAGCCCCTGGTGATTACATGGACATATCCACATAGTTTTCTTGGCAGCAACAGAAAATTGATTTGTTATTGCCTCCTTCAAGAATGATTGTTTTATTTTCTTATTTTGTTTCTTTGACTTTTCTTGGTCTTTTCTTTGCCTTTTTGAGATCAGCTATGATCAGAAAAGTGCTGTACCACCTACCACTGGACATAGAGAGCTTATTCATATTTAAATTGTCTAGCAGGTGAAGGGAGAATATGTCAGTTGAATGGAAACCATAATGAAATGTTATTTTCTTATACATGTTCAAAAGTAATGTTGTGGAGTATTATACAAGGAACAGATCTAATTGGTACAATAGAAAACTGGTCAAATAATTTCCATGGTGGTGAGCAATTGAAGGCAATTATTTGTTTAAAAGGAATAGAAGTAGTGGAAAGAAAGGATGTTTATTTTTTTTGCTCAAAAATTGAGATGAATAAATTTGGTATCTTAGTTTAAGTAAGTAAAGGAACAAACATGGTAATATTGCTGCCTTCCGGATTAAGGAGTAGAGGTCAATCCTTCCAAAAACAAATTGTGGATCTTTCAAATAGGCATGAAGTTGTAGTGGTAGAAGACTTTAATTATCAAGATGTGAGTATGGTAATTCTGCAAAGCATAGTCCTTCCAGGGAATTCCTGACTTGTCTTGCTGATAACTTTTTCCCTCAGAGATAGGAAGACATAAGAAAGTCAACTGTCTTGAATTGACATTAATCAACAAGAAGACTTAGTTGAGGAAACAGTAGTAGCAGGAACATTGGGAAAAAGGGATAATATAATGCCGGTGTTCTTGATTTTCAAGGAAATTAAAATTGAATTCTGAAAAATTCTTATTGCAATCTTAGTTTTCAAACTAATGTGCAGATTATTGAAGCCTCCCATTATTATTATGTCTCTCCATTGTGAAAATATTATAATATGGTCCAGGAAGGCATTATTCAGATAGCCAACCTCAAATGTTATATTAATGTCTTTTAACTTCCCATGTGTTCTTATTTAAATATTTGTTACTGACCCTCAAAATTACTGGATCTCAAAGTAAGTGTGCATTTCCTTTGCATGTAATGCAATTTCTTCTTTCCTTTTTTCTGAGTTGTTTCTGATGAATGAATTGTATTAAAGACACATAACTATTTGAATCTGAAGCCAAAGCAGGTCCTTGAGGGATCATACATACATTTGTAAGAAACTGGGCGTTTTCCTGCAATTACATCTTATAAAATGGAACTCATCTGAATTATATGAAGTAATGGGATGTGAAAAAAAGAAGAAATGGCATTTTTCCTCACTACTCTAAGATGACCTTATCATGATTTGCAGTTTTGCCTTCTTATCATATAGCATTACTATCAGTAATATCAGCTCAATACAGAACTGTTGGTTGATCACTGGAATGGCACTGATATCTTATCTGTTTACTCAATATATAAGATGGTATTGCCAAGGCATCACAAAAGAGGTCAGAAATACCAGTGTTTCTAAAATAGTCAATCTGAAATAAATTATTTGCAATGAATGAACTTTCTTGTCCTTTTTTTTCTAATATAACCAGTTTCAGCTACAATTGAAAGGAACATGATTTAAGGAAACTACAATCCAGAAACATAAAAAGAAATAAACTTTTCAATATATGATTTAAGATGCGAGGACTTCAGTGCTGAATAATCTAGGAAATAAAGTTACATTCTGAATAAATTGCAAGGTCATTTCTTTAGTATGTCTTGTAAACATCTAACCATTAAGATATATTCACAAAACAATGTAGTATAATGTAACAGCATAATAGCTAATTTGTAGTCTTATAGTTTGAACTGAAATATTTATACTTATCAAGGGCAGCGGTGTCTGGATTGGGGAGGGTGTAAAAAAATCAAGATGGCTACTGCATGAACAAAGTTCTGCCCCCTTACATGCAGGTATATTGACAATGTACCAAAATAGTGGGACTTTGATTGTTCAGCCATGACTGCTATTTTGACTTTTTTGATCCCCTTTCTTAGACATTTGTGACCAGGGGCAATTTTATAAGGAGACACGGCACTTATAAGTGCTTCTCTCAGGATTCTACCAACACTGGAATCCACCAGATTAATGAAAATCAATAATGGTGGTGAGGAACCTGTGACTTACCATATGTCTGATGGTCTGTATGAATTGACTTAGAAAAGGACTGGAAGTCTTTTACATAGGGGCCAAAGGCCCTGCCACTGCCATTTTTTTTTTCTTAGCAGATTAGCAGAGTTTGAAGGGACCTTGGAGGTCTTCTAGTCCAAACACATGCTATACCATTTCAGACAAGTGGTTGTCTAATCCCTTCTTTAAAATTTCAGTGTTGGAGCATCTTTAACTTCTAGACGCAAGTTGTTCTACTGCTTAATTGTACTAATGATCAGGAAATTTCTTTTTAGTTCTAGGTTGGTTCTCTTCTTGATTAGTTTCTATCCATTGCTACTTGTTCTGTTTTCAGGTGCTCCTGACTCCTTCTTCTTTCTGACAGCCCTTTAGATATTGGAACAATGCTATCAGGTCATCCCTAGTCCTTCTTTTCATAAACTAGACATACCCAATTCCAGCAACCATTCTTTTTATGTTTTAGCCTCCAGTCCCCTTATCAGCAAGGCTTTTCAGGCTGAATTATAGGCCTGTTTCATCACTTCGGGCCTATAATTTGCCCTGAAAAGCCTTGTGGAGGCTATTTCCAAACCTCTGGGAGGCCGAAAAAAGTCTCAAAAAGCTGAAAAATCAGCTGTGAGGCATGCGCATGTGCAGTGAAGTAAGTTTGCCTGCAGCTCACGTGCCAGCACAAATGGCTCTGCATGCCACTTGTGGCACACGTGTCATAGGTTTGCCATCACGGACCTATACTATGCACATGCATTTGATTTTTCTTGCCTAAATGCAGGGGTGGGTTTCTTCCGGTTCTCTCCACCTCTGTAAAACCAGTAGCTCTGAAGAGCAGCTGACATAGAACATTACCTGATCTTTATTTCCTGATTTTTCAACTTCAACGAGGCACAGCTGCAGTTAAAAAAGCAGGAAAAGAGGGCTATTTCAAAGGCTGAACTGATAATTAACCCTGTCGTATCCCACTTCATATCTAAATGTAGAACCTAAATGTAGAACTGTTTTCACCATGAACCAAAGTGGATGAACCATAAATCTCAGTAATCTAGCTAGCATGTAGGAATTGTAGAAGATAATGGATCTTTGACTTTTTTATTTTGCCATATATTATCCTTATGTTAAAGATGTTGTTCTTAAACAATGAAGGTATAGAATGCTTTATGATGAACTTTTTATTGGTCACCCATCCAGCAGTAACATCCCCTTTCTCTTAGATTTATAAAGCACCCTATGAAGATATCATACAAGAAAGAAAAAACAGGAAAGAAGCCACCAAATTCCATCTCTGCCATACAGTTTTTAAAACATATACATTTTTAATTTAATGGAGTGAACTATATCTTATTTTATAAATGTGATATATAATTGAAAGACTAAATTTTAGATTAAAGCTAACCTGCTATCTAGCTGATTATGTTATTGGATCTCTCCTGCATCACTAAAGAGATTAAATCTTTCAGGTGGAACTCAGCTAAAATTGACCTTTACCCAACCATAAGAATACATGGTTTGAAAATCTTTCATTTTATACCCAATATTTTTTGTTGTGCCTCTATCTCAATAAGTACTGTTAATCATTGTGTCTTGCACTGTTTTAATTAGTTCAAGATCTTGACCACAAAAGCTCATGAAGATAGTTCTTAGCTATTGTTTCCTTGTTTACATTATTCTATTGATTTTAAGTACACATACAGTATATACAAGCAATATATAAACCTGTATGAAAATATATTTCTTATTTATTGTCTGTGCTACATTTTTCCCAATTCCAGAATTTAAAATAAAGTATTATTCTCTTTTGCCTTGATTGAAATTCTGCAAATTTCTGTAAGTGGCAAATCATTTCTGAAAGGTAATGACTATCCAATTCTGTTTTGTTGGTAAAAAAAAAAAAGAAGAAGAAGATCTATCTGAGTAGTCAACAAAAAAGTGAATTTGACGAGGAGACTTCATTATTTTTGTAACATTTAAAGTGGATCAGACTTATTACAGATTTTGGTGAACAGGATAATGTGGCCACATATCCAATGCTTTAGATGTGATAAACATTCTGACTCTTGGAGGAAATATAAACTTTGATTTCTATTTATTCTTATAAAAGCTATTTCTTATCGTACTGCACTCTGTTCAGGCAGATAATGAAAGTAAATGTTTTATTAGTAAATGGTAGTAGCTTATATGAAGATAGTTCTGAAAGGTCTTAATGAAGATAGAAAACTTGATAGAATTTTTAAAGTGTAGTGGAGTGAATAGAAACAGTGATGATTCAAGTGAACAGAATATATGGTCCACATTAGTTATATATTTATTGAGTAATTTACTCCCTCTCCAATTGCACCCATGCAAAATGGAAAAATGGAAATTGGAGAGGAAAATAACAGGAATAAATAAAACATGCTGTTCATCAAAAATGCTTTACACAGCAATTGTTTCAAACAGAAAACATTTAAGAACGTGTTTACAGGGAAAGGGGATAAAAATTCCATATCTAAGACTTGAGCCATGCTATTTTATCACTGGTTTTGGAATCTTGTGCCTAACTTTCTATTCAAAATGCAGTACTGTACTCCAAATTGCAGTTATTGTTGTAACCACTGGAAACAATACTGAAACAAATTTAGAAGAAAGTAGACAATAAGTAACTATTTTTAAAAAACAGTCATAAGTTTTCAAATATGTCTCAGGGTAATTTCTGGTCTACTTCTCTCCGAACTAAGTAAACATTTTGAAATTTCTACATTTATTTTGTCTTGTTTTTGACAAGGCTCATACTTCGACTAAGCTGTGTTGATGAGAAGCCTTTATTGATATCATTCATCTGCAGAGCCTCACTCCCATGTCAAATATGATTGCTGCTACCAAGCCAGAGGATGCAATGCTTTCATCAAAATGATACACATTGGTGTAATGCTATTTTTGTTTATTTGTCCTTGATCCTCCTGTGGACAAATCTTACCAGAGCTGTTAGCATGAGTCAGTTAGTATAAGAATACATGACTTTAACCAATTAATCTAATGAAATAAATTTAAACAAATATTTCAAAAAATTTAAGGAGAAGGATATCAGTTCTGAGACAGGGCTTTTCTTTTTTAAAATAATGATAATCCAGAGGATATGTAAAATCATAGAATGGGGGGGGGGGGGGAAANGGGGGGGAAACCATGAGCTTTGCCCAGGATAAACACAAGAAATAAGATATATGAATGTTCAATTAGTGAATTACTTATACATTCAGCAGGAAAATAAAACCAATTTTAAAATATTCCCACTTTTCCCCATTACTGTATATGAAGTAAATATTTCAGAGTATTATGTAATAACATCCTCCTTTTTTAAAAGATCAAGATTTATTTTTGTCTCAATGTTGATGAAAGAGCAAAGCTGAAGCATCCTCTATCTAAATGTTAACTGAGTTAATCAGTCTCAATGAATGTGCAGTTAAAGATAGTGTAATCAAATACCAAAGTCCCTAATTGCTGGTTTTCTGCCACAGGCCATGGATGGCAGTCCTTGCTCCCTGACAGCTACCTGCAAGTTATTTCCAAAGCATGTAAAAATGTGGTTGTATGTGGTTAGCTACTGCTCATGCTTAGCACATAAATTTAATGTATTAATATATTTCCCCTTCTTATACTGATGTATGGTAAAAAATATATGTTCTGACATGTCATTCCCAACAGATTCAAAATAATTTTGCTCTAGTTACTGTGTTACCTTCTTTTTAAAATATTCATAGCACCAAATCCCTTCTCTAAGAGAAGGGACTAATATTGGACTAATATGTACAAGTAAAAGCAAAGAACCAAGACTGCAGTTACCAAGAAGAGTAGACAAATAAACTCTTCTCTGATTTCTCTGGTATAATGGAAGCAGCATATTTTTCCTAACTGTAAGGGCAACATGACACAGCATTTGAGTTCATGCACCATGTCACATTATGATTTATTTAACCATGGTTTCCTGCATAAACCAAATTGGATAGGTTCGCAAAGTATTTTAGGCTCTAAACAATAATGGCTGAATTATCCCTAAATATATTATGCCGTAGTGTGATATATAAATTTAGCCATGACATTTGTCCCTACATGACTATTGTTACTCTACAACTACCAAATGCTTTAATCGGTAGGTACTTCTCCACTTGGTCCCAGGCATGTCATGTCATGGTGGCAAATACAAAAAGAGCCAACCCTATGGAAACTATTATCCTAACATATAAAAGCAATTTAATGTACTGCCAAGAAATTTTTACAGGACTGATTTATCATTAGAAGAGCATGACTGTTGCTTCTTTGTATCTGAATACTGCACAACAGTAAAGATTTGAATACCACTGAAAGTATGCACATGTGTCTTATAGAACTAGCAAATCAGTGTTCTAGACAGAACACTAGAAATAACGCTAAGGCAGGTTACTTGAAACATGTAGTCCTTTTTGTTACTTGAAATATGTAGTCCTTTTACTTAAAAATAAAACATCTTAAAGATCCAGCCACAAAGAATACTAACCTTTTACTCTGCTGATTGATAAATTGGCACTCACACAATTTATAATCTAAAGATGAGAATTAAGTTTGGCATTTTACAATTAGTTTTTGACAAACATCACTAAAGTTCTATTTAATTATACTTTCTTGCCCATAGCAATGTCTCTTCTTCCATTATCCTACTTATATGTAGCAAAATTCAACCTGCAAGTGTAAGTTTGTTTGTTTTATAATGAAAAAATTACATGCTAAAATTGAGTTTATTAATAACTAAAGAATTCCTGATTTACTCATAAAACAGAGAATGCTGATTGCTGTTGTGTTGCTTTATGTTGTTGTTGTAAAACTAACTTAAGGTTGGTAATGGCATCTGATCCAAATATGTGCATTATAATTGTTTTCTTGGCATTTTCCCAGCAACCTGCTGTTCAGAATCTAACATTTTCTACCACTTTAAATAGGGGTGATTATTTGGCATTCTTGACATTGTTATTTCTCCTGTTTCAGTTTCTTGACCTACACATCCCACTTCAGAGTTAATTGCTTTTAGCTCAACAATCTTGTCAGATGTTGATCGTGAGGTTTATTCCTGCCTTTACATAATATCTCTGAACTGATAATCCTGTTAAATAGCAGTTCTGTAGTCTGTATTCCATTGCAGGTCTTTTTCTTTTCTTTTATTCTTTTCTTTCTCACTCCACCCACTCATTCTAATTTTTGTATGTTTACTATGTCAACCTTTCTTAGCCCAGTGCTGTAACAAGTTTAACCTGCAAAAGACATGCTGGCTGAAGATCAGTCTTCAATCTGAATGAAAGCAGATCTTTTGGTTTTGCTGTCCATAACTGATACATCCTTGTTTTCTCCTTTTCAGTAGTGAGTAACTGTAGTCTTCTTTCTTTTCGAAGTCTTCACCTACAGTGTCTGTCACTGTAGGTGTACATTGGGCACTCTGAAATATTTATACTGTATATGTAAGTAGGGTTCTTTAAATCCAATTTCAAAAAAGCTACAAATATAGAAATATTTAAATACCTTTCATTGTGGAGGAAAGCTGCATGATAGATGTTCTATCTTATAGAAACTTGAATTTCTAAAACCACCATCACCATGAATAATTTTTTTTAAAAAAAATGACTATAGGGAGGAGAAAAACTATGTTTGTTTCGTTTGTAGCATCTACTTTCTGCTGTGGTAAATATTCAAAAATTAATGCAACCCTGTGGAAAAATATACTGACCTTTTTCAGCTTTGCCAATAGAATTGTTGTTGTTATTTTTTTGCAAAAAATGTAGCTTCATCATTAGATACATTTGCATTTCACTTTCTTTCACTTAGCACTTTGTAATATTATTCTAATTCTTGGCTTATACAAAAGTATAAGGCACAAACAGCCCTTCTTAACTCAAAGACGTCCTCAGAGCTCCTGTGATGCACACTTTTTTGAAACTGATATAAATGCCAACTACTCTATCATTTGTTTAAGATGCATCAGAAACTTTTAGCACCAGGATCTAGAAATGAAATGCTAAATTCATAACAACCTCCTAAGTGTGTGATCCTCTTGGTGGGTATTTCTAAAAGGTCACTTAATAGAATTAATGGGTATTTGTTCTTAAAGAAATATTTCTTGAAAGCAGCAAAAAAAAATGATGGGGGGAGGGAGAGAAATAAGGCAGATTCACAGTTTCTTGCTGCTGAACTCTGTGGAAGGCTCCTTCAAATAAATATTTCAAACCTTCATATGAATATTTTAAGCATGACAACTACATATAAACACACAGCCAAAGTGCTCAAATCCATTCAAGAAAGACTATTAAGTCATCAACCTGCTCCTGACAGGATCCACTGAATATGGCAACAGTGAGAAGTCAGGAGACAGTTGGAATCATTTCAAGACTGCTAATTTAACTTGTCTTAAAACCAACCAATGCTCAACGTGTCATCATCAATGTCATCTCATCGCAGTCTGAAAAGCCTTCGACCTAAAGCAGAAAGGTCCCCAAGTGCCACCCTTCTTGTCTACTGGTTGAAAATCTAATTGGCTCTGTTGACAGCCTTGGGAATTGGTAGGAAGACTGCTCAGTTAATCTCCAAGGGCCAGCAAAGAGCTCAGTATCCATGGCTGAGTCTTGCTCCCTAGCTGTCGCCAAATGACTCTGATGGTAGTGCAAGCTCTTATGCTTCAGCTGTCGTCTGACTTCTGTTAAGTCAAATTCAATAAAGTTTGTCACTCAATAACCTGAAAGCTGCCCAACAAAACCTCTTTGATCAATAACAGCTTCCCTGCTTGCATTTGGGAAGGTGACCTATTAAAGATTAAAAATACACCTGCTAGAGAACATCTTTCTTACCTTTAAATGAAAATTCATGTATTAAAAACAGTTTAACTGTTACAAGTACATATAATATTACATGCTGGAAAGGTGAAAGAAGATTATGGAGAAAGAAATATCCCACTTACAAGAAGACAGCAGGTTAAGTTTACATCAAACAAATAGCTTTTTGATGTACATATGCATGATTTGAAAAACCTGTCAAAATGTAAGCCTGATTTTAACTAAATTTCTTCACAGATATGACAAATACAAAAATATAGTTTACTTTTAACATAATTAAATAATGTTTTCTGCTTGTCTTTATGTGTGAAAAGAGAATCATGAAAGAGACCTATTGATATATCAGAAGGCTATAGTATCTGCAGTTAGCCATAAATGGTGGAACAATTACGAAACTGCAGTTTGTCACAGAAAAAATCCCTATTTGCATTCTCATATCGGATTCAGGTATGAAAGTCACAGTATTTTGTTGTGATATCATGATGCCCATTTTGCCACTTACCCCCTCATACTGCCACAGATACCCCCTCATACTGCCACAGATACCCCCTCATACTGCCACAGATACCTGTGTAGAAAGCAATTGTTAATTTATAAATATTTGAATAAACTTTAACATTTAGGTTTGTACAACTGATGCTGTGACCAAGGGTGCAGCAAAGCTTAAAATAACTATATACAGATTAACCCAATAATGAACATTATATTCCTTCACTCCCTCCCCCCCCCCCC
>BHFT01006216.1:0-63545 GCA_004320025.1 Laticauda laticaudata
TTCAAAACATTCTCAAAGATCCATCTCATCCTGGACACCCTTTTTTTGAACTATTACCATCTGGCAGATGGTACAGAATAATAAAAACAAAGACAAACAAGCTGGAAAACAGCTTCTATCCCAAGGCAGTAGCTTTTTTGAATTCTACTGTATAGCGCAGTGTTGGTGCAGTGTCAGGGTTTCGGTTCAATGTGTGGAGTGTGAAGGATGTGTTTATTTTCATGGTCATGATGTGCACTGAAGATGATGTTTGATTTCGTTGTACGAGGTGCAATGACAATAAACTAAACTAAACTCTTGCCATGCTGAGCTTGGAATCTGAACCTGCACAACAGAGGTGGTTTTCAAAAACCCGTTTGGAGGGTTTGAATAAACACCTGGAGAACTCTTGCTGTATGTGCATGAGTATTTAGGGAGCAGACAGCACAGAAGTAAAACTAGTAACTATAGAGAATGATAGAATAAATTTAGACAGATTAGAAAGATCTGCAAAAACATAGATGATTACTATGTTACATCTAAAAGGTACATCTGTCATCTAGTGGTTGTGAGGACTTTTGTAGCCCAGATATTAAGGTTCATAAAGGATTTGTTCACATTTCACAAAAAAATTGTTCTGTTGAAAGGGAATAAATAACTTTGGTCGGTACTTCTGACATACCACAGGCATTTCAAAATGTTCTGTACCAGATTTGATCTTGTTTCTCAGAGATGTTAAACATAAATGTTTGTGTATGTGTGTGTGGGGGGGGAGGGGGTTAAAGGGGAAAAAAGAGCACAATTTGTTTCTGTAGCCAAGGTGTGGACTGGAAAGTGGAGGGGTGAATTTAATACAGTAAAAATCAATTTATCTAAAATGCTTCAGTGACATCCAAGCCTTTTCTGATAAATAGAAAATGAAGAAAGTGAAGATGGAAGATGAGCTGAACTGGAAACAAAGTCTGTCTGTGTGATTAGAAGAGTCCGAGAGAGGGCAAATGTTTATTTTGACAGCATCCAGAATTTAGAGATTGATATCTGTAGAAGCTATAATAGAACATCCCCTCCAACCCCCCCCCCAAAAAAAAAATNGTAGAAGCTATAATAGAACATCCCCTCCAACCCCCCCCCCAAAAAAAAAATTAAAATGACAATGAATGCTTTTAATGTAAATTGTCATATGTTGCGAAGGAAGGCTTATGGTATGTTATACAAGAAACAATGGGTGAGCAATAAAAAGAAGAAATAGATTTGCTTAAATTGACTTCAAATGAGTAAACTCATGGTCTGGTTTGTGAGTTGCCCTGTGGATCCATGGATGCTGTTCTGTTTGTGTCTCTCTTGAGAAGAGATGCATCATCTGAGGCTCCAAGGGTATATATGGCTTCTCAAAAGCTCTTTTAAGGAGATACAAAGGAAATTAGTAAATTCCCAGAAGCAATTTTCTTAGCTGTCTAGGCTTAAGTTATTGTAAATGTAATTAAAAATACATCCAGATAGTCCTCTTTATCTTTGGGTTTGGCTCTATCCATTCTTTGGTTTAAAATATAATCCCCATGACACTAAAGGTCAAGCACAACTGTTACCCCAACAGTTATTGCAACATCTTTAAAATTGCCTAGTTTAGCATTATTCCTCTATATCTCCCTGTCTTTCTTCCATTCTCTCATTCTCCACATCTTAATTTTCTTCGTTATATACCTCTTAATTTTGTGTTTTGACAAAGTGTTTTTGGGAACTCAGTTAGCTCCCTCTCACATCCAAGCTGTACTGCAATGTTACACATGCTTTGACAAATTCATAAATGCAATATTGCAAGATATAATGAGACATAAATGGAAAAGAAACTGAATTTGCTTCAGTGACTGGGCAAAAATTAGCCTGTGGCAACTCCAGCGCTGATTAAAAGTTAATCTGTGATCAGAGAAAAATTGAGAAGTCGCAGCTAATCCAAAGAGTCTGACCCTAACTCTGTCTTGCAGTTAGTTCTTCCAATACCACCACATCACAAACAAATAGAGCATTTTGAAGCCAACTTCCAAATATCCAAGAAATATTCTTCAGTGAAACCTGCCATTATTAATCATCTAACTGAGAAAGTAACTGTAAGAGGCTTCTGTAGAGCCCTCATTGTTCTTGAAATATAATGGGGAAATTGTTTTTGGGGACATTACTCATACGATGGCCCATTTGAAACGGCATACTTTAAAAATGTTGGATCAACCCTCAGAAATTTTACCGAACTTCTGCACGTGCTGAATGGCCTAAGGAGACTGGCCTGACCAAGGAGTCTGCTTCTTTCTGATTTAGTGAAGTTTTGAGCTGTCTAATTAAACTGACCATTTCTCTTTGTGGATAATGATCTGTTTTCCCTGTTCTTCGTGTTACGGCACAACATCCCCTCCTGACAACTTTATTCATTTCTAGCAGAGATAGCAGCAGGTGCCAGATGGCAAGTGAGTCTGATAGGCTGCTGTGTCACAGTATGTCTGGTGCTCACCTTGTGTTCCTGGATTGTTTGGGTGATGGGAAAGGATGATTGCTTTGGTCTGCTCTAATAAGCTTTCAAGCAGGCAAAGCGGGAGGGTGTCATAGCTGTGGCGGAGCAGTTTAAAGGAAATGAAAATCATCACAATGTCTATAAAACAAGCCTGCCTGTTGGATTTGGAAGGAAGCGGGCAGCAATGAGGAGGTCTCTGCTTTATAGCAGCTTCCTGTCTCAGCAACAATATTAAGTGTTCTTTGGGTTTTACTACAATTTACCTAAGGAACTGTGGTCTCAAGGTTAATTATAGCCGGGGCTTTATAAAATCCAGAGAGCAACCTCTGTTCAAGTTGCCACTTGCTTCCAGTAGGCTGCCGATCTTGTCAGCATTATGATGAATCAGTAATGGCCACTGGAAGGTGCACTTTCTATTTGTTTTTTTATTCCCCTCCATTTGGTCAGCAGAATTAGGAAGGGGGGGGGGTGGAAAGAGAATGATTAGTTTTCTTACTGAAATGGTAAATTGCACACAAAAGGCGACATGAAAAACAAATATACAAAGCCTGTGGATTTTTTTTTTTTTAAATGCTGGGGAGACCCATTAGGGGGTAGTACTGTGTTTCCATGGTATCACAAAGACATAAACAGAAAAGTGAGGCAAATGTATTCTATTACACAGAGAGTTTTTAAAGTCTAATGCACCATCTAAATGTGTGTGTTTGTGTGTATGTGTGTGTGTATGTATGTATATGTGCATGGTATTCAGCTTTGTTCGGGTATTTTCCCATGTCACTGTAGTTGTACTTTTAAAGTTGCAGCAATGTTTTGGCAGAATCTCATCTGCCAACATCGGGCTTCTGCATTGTTCATCTCTGAGTCAGACTTTCACAGCCATTTCTGTTTTAAATTTGGTGCCAGCCTGAATGGTGCCAGAATGGTTTTTCCTTCATCCTGATTGGTTGGGAGTCTTGGTCTGTGTTTACTGGTCTTGGAGTTTGTTGGAGTTACACCAATCAAGCAGAACACAATAGACGAACACAATACAGAAGCCTGATGATGGCAGATAAGATTCTGCCGAAACGTTGCTGCAACTTTAAAAGCACAACTACAATGACGTGGGAAAATACCTGAACAAAGCTGAACAGCATACATGTAAGTACCCTGCAAAAACTTAAGAAACATATATATTAATATAACACATATATACCATATATTATATATGTGGCTGTTCAGCTTCCTTCGGGTATTATCCACGTTCGATTTCACTTGTGCTTTTAAAGTTGTAGCAATGTTTCTCAGCAGAATCTCATCTGCCATCATCAGGCTTCTGTATTGAGTTCGTATGTACCTTCGTCGTCCCACGAAAAGTAAGTAAAGTAAAAAAAGTAAGTTTCCTGCGAAAAACTTCAAAAACAAATATATTATATATGTATATATAACAACTCATAGGTTTTTAATAATGTTTTCTGAGGTTTTATGGGTATTTGTATCGGTGGACTTTTGCTAGGTTATTCGGGTTTTCTCCCATGTAACTGGGAAGTATCTAGCGATGTTTCGATGGAAGTCTCATGTCATTATCTTCAGGCTTTGTGTCTTTGGCTTTATGCTTCTTGGAGTAATTTGAGCTTAGCAGCTGCTTCTTTCCTTTCAACGTGCTAGCGGGGTGTGTGACTTGATTGGTGGAGGCTTTGCTGTGTTTCTAATATGGCTGGGGGCGGTTGGCGCTGTGTTCTGATTGGCTGGGGGTGTGTTCTGTTCAGGTGGGGGCTTGGTTGTTGCCAGGTTAGTCTTAGTTGCTGGGGAATTTGAGCTGGTGAGTCTGTGAATCCTGTTGTTCTGGCTTGCGTTTCGGTGACGTGCCACATCTTCATGGTGGGTGTCAGTGATCGCCTTCATTATGGATCGGGAGGGGCTTTGAAGCGGGTAGTGGATGCACAGCTGCGGTTATGGCTTCTGTCAGATGTCCCATGTCTCATCTCTCTGTGTGAGTGTGAGTCTGCTTGCTTACATGGAAGTTGTGGTGGTGGCATCATTGTGTGGCCCTCGTGGGTGTGGGTCTGGTGTCATTCTTCATGTTTAGGTAGTCGTTTACTGGCACACAGTAGGGCTCTAGCACCAAACATTTAAAACAGAAACAGCTGTGAAAGTCTGACTCAACACGAACTGAACACACAATAACAGAAGCCTGACAATGGCAGACGGAGCATTCTGCTGAAATGTTGCTACAACTTTAAAAGTACAACTATATTGATGACGTGGAAAATAACCCGAACAAAGCTGAATACCATATGATATAGCGAGGGAAACTGACACCCACCATGGAGAGATGTGGCACCGACACGAACACAAAGCCAAACAACAGTATAAACAGCCTTCACCAGCTCAAATCCCCCAAGCAACTTAAGACTAACCTGAGCCAACCAAAGCCCCCACCAACAGAGAACCAGCGCGATCAGCAACCACTGCAGCGCAGCCTTTCGACGGACATTCAGGAACGCCGTCCAGAAGTCAGAACACAGCTCAAAACCCCCACCATTGAGAACACAGCCCCCGACTATCAGTAAAAGCGTATAGTAAGCCAGCTCATTAGCTATCGACATTTATACAGCTGAAGCAGAGAGTCCAATAGAACAAGCCTGAAGAGGTGATGAAATGAGACTTACATCGAACGTTGGCCAGAAGATACCCTCGTCCACATTTATAGGCAGGAGATAAACCTGGATATGCACCAAAGATACACAGCACAAACACACACAAGATGCACCAACACAAACACACACACACACACGACACACACAATAACATATATATATATAGTATATACTATATATGTTTTTTTTAAGTCTCTCGCGGGTACTTAATTTGTGCTGTTTAGCTTTCCTATCGGGTATTATCCCTACGTCATGTACTTCATGTTAAAGTTGTAGCAACACGTTTCAGCAGAAATCTCATCTGCCCATCATCAGGCTTCTGTATGAAGTGTGTGTCTCACAGTTCCTGCTTTTCAAATTTGAGGGGCTGGTCCTATTCTGATTGTGCTATTAACCTGGTCTTGTGTTCATGTGGACTTGAGTTTTGACTGAATTAGGTGTTTTCTGGTTTCTTCTGGTCTGTTTTGTGGCTTTGATTGGCTGGCAACAACTTCGTTCTTGTGTTGGAAGCGGCTTTCAGAATGCAGCCTTTGGCTCCGTGTGAAAGGTGGACGGCTTGTCTAAATATCATCATGTCAAAGGACTGTGGTTTCACCTGGATGGTGGCCTTGGGTGGGGGGGTGTTTGAGCTGGGAGGCATCAGAGGGAAGTCTGTCTGTGCTCAGGTGTTTTGCCATGGTCCTTTGTTTGATGATGGAGATCTTTCTATTTTGGAGAGTGCAGAGCATTTCCAATATGATTTGACACAGTGCTGCTGGAATTGCATCATCTTCTTTCATGCTAGATCAGGTCTTGTTTTTCAATCTCTAGTGGTCGTCTTCTTCGATGATTCTGTGGCTGGAGGTTTTTCTATAGTGGCCTAGAGTGGATTTTAGTGCATTGAAGTTGTGTTGTGACTGTGGTTTTCATGTGTTGGAACTCGTGAGGAGGTGTGTTCGCAGCTTTTTTACTGCATTTTCATCTAGGCGGGGTACTTATTCTTCTATTGTCTGTCCAATGTCATGTTGGCCAGGCATGACTGTACAGAGGAACTTCGTAATATGCCTTGGGTTTTTCCAGGTCAATTTGTCTTTGGGGTTCCCTTCAGTGATGGCTGCTATTCTTTTTTTGTGTGTTTTGAGGCAAGTTTTCTGAATGTGATGCCTGTGTAGTATCTTACTGAATTTTATCTGTAGACACCTCTGATGTAAGGGCAAGACAGCTGTTTCCATAGTGGTGTTAGGTCTTCATGGTCTCTGTTCTGTCTTGGTGTGTTTTTGTGGATCAAGCTGGTGATTTTGTTTTTTGTGGAAGAGGTACTAACTAGGGAGCTAGGTAGGGCGTTGTTCTTCATATGCCCGGCCACTCATACATTGGAACAGGACCAAATAGAAGAATAAGTACTGCGCCTGGATGAACAAAAAATGCAGTAAAAAGAGCTGGGAAAACACCTCCTTCACACTAGTCCAACACATTAAAACCTACAGGTCAACAAACAGTCAACTTCAATGGCGCGACTAATATAAACCCCTAGCCACTATAGAAAACCCCAGCCACAGAATCATCAAGGGAAAGCCATAAGAATTGAAAAAAAGACCTGAAAGTCATTGAATAAGAACAGATGATTCCAGCAGACTTCACTCATTTGGGAAGCCTGCAGCTCCGTCAATAGAAAGATCTTGCACACCACACGATAGCCAGGGCCAAAACACCTGGGCACAAGGACAGAACTCCCTCATGATGGCCTCCAGCTCAAACACCCCCCCCACCAGGCCACCCAGATGAAACCTATGGCTTTCCTAATAGATAATAGCCATTCCTTTCACACGAAGCCAAAGCTGACTCTGAGAGCCTCCAACACAGGAACAGAGTGTTGCCAGCCAATCAAAGCCACAAACAGACAGAAGAAACCAGAACACCAATAAACAACACTCCAATGGTCCAATTAAACACAGCCAAGACTCCCAACCAATCAGGGATGAAGGATAAAACCATCCTGGCACAACAAAGGTAGCTTCAAATTTAAAAACCAACACGGCTGTTGAATAGCCTACCCGCACATACAAACTCAATACAGAAAGCCTGTTGAGTGGCAGATTGAGATTCGTGCTGAAACGTTTGCTGCAACTTTTAAAACGCGACTACAATGACAGTTGGGATTATATATACCCGAAGGAAGCTAGAGCACACACACACACACACACACACACACACACACACACACACACACACACATATATTTAAAACATGACTAGCATTTATTTAATAAGCTCTATCAATTGCTTTGCAAGCAGTCAAATGTTCGAGGGTTCTATTCAGCTTGTGATCTTAGCCATTGAAATGCTCAGTGCTTATAGCTGTTCTCCTAGAAGCACATCTTGAATACATTTTATAATCTCCTTCCAAAAGCATGTTGAGCATTTATTATTTTTATTAGCCTACCTGCAGGAGATGACCAGGATGAGCCAAAAGGAGGGATCAAACAAATAATCAGTTTGGAGTTCCTTCATGCCCACAAAAAATCCAAGTCCAGGCCTCCTTGAATTCCATTGAATTCCACTGTCTTGAATTCTTTGAATTCCACAGTCTTATCTACCAACAATTTGTTTTGACTGTTAGTAGTTCAGATTCTTGTTTAAAAGTACCATGGAATAAACATACTTTTTTGGGATCTAACTCTGGCTCCTGATTTCTTGCACCTAACCCTACTCTCCTAAAGGACTCGTTCTATTAGGAGACTTAAATCCCCACAGAAGAAAATAATTCCTTATTTTTAACAATAAAACAATCCATTACTCAAAATATCTTCTTTGGTCCATAGGTCACATGTATCCCACAGTTCTACTTATGCTTGGATAGCACTACCAGTATTCAGCAGCAAAAGAAATGTGGGTCATCAGCCCAATATTTAAACTTTTATAAAATGCAATTTAAGCAATATAAAATAGATATAAATTTCTTCTGTAATTCTTCCAATCAATAGTAATGTGTTAATTACAAAAGTGATTATAGATTAATTTGAAAAGTGTAATGTAAATATTTAAAAAAAATAGTGACATTGGCAAGGGTTGAACATTATTTTATGTGATTACTTGCTATACCACAAAGAAATGAGCCCATTGATGGACACTGAAATACAATATGATAAAAGGAGTTGTAAACAAAATTAACAATTTTGGAATGTCTTTATAAAAATCTACAATATAAGCACATTTAGAATACTATATATGAGAGAAGCTGAATTAGCAATAGCAATAGAACTTAGACTTATATACCACTTCATAGTGCTTTACAGTTCTAAGAGTTTTACAGAGTCAGCATATTGCCCCCAACAATTCGGGTCCTCATTTTACTGATTTTGGAAGGATGGAAGGCTGAGTCCACCTTGAGTTGATCATGATCGAACAGTGGAAATTAAGATTTAGCCTGCAATACTGCATTCTAACTACTGTGCCATCAATTACTGAAAAGAATGCATTTGAAGCTCTTATTTAGAAAAAGAAGGAAGGGTGGATGTACCTGTGTGCAATCCAGACTGGCTCAGGGCATATCTCTCTTCCATCCTCCCTCTCTCTCTTTCTCTCAGACAAAAACAAGATAAATAAAAATATAATGAGGAAAATAAAATATCAAATCTGAAACTCTAAGATCAAAATCCATGAACATATGATAAACACATCCAATATCCATCCTTCTTATTCCAAGGCCTCAGAGAACAGCTTCTTTGCCTAATACTAGAATCATGGATCATCCAAAGAAGCTCAAAGGATCAGGACGGATGTGAGAAAATACTACTTTTCACTGTTGATCATTCACATATGGAATTTGTCATTAGAAAATCAAACCCAGGTGTTGACACTTCCTCTGCCATTCCAAATTCTCTGCCTTGTCTCTACCCTAAACCTTGCTCAAAACTGCCAATGTGACAACAGTGACTGAGCACAGGAGTTAACACACCAAAGGTGGTTAAACCATGTATTCTCCAAATTACACAGATTGTACCATATGTGTTGTTCAGTTACATAGGCACAGTATAATTCGGAAAACACTGGAAACTTACTGGAAAGCCAAATCTACTAGGTCTTTTTTTGTTTCCTTATGTAATTTAACAAAGAATCTGCTTTTCTAGTGTACAACATCCCCTATATATACATCCCCTTGTATACTATAATATCCACTAAATCTCCATTCCTACAACTGAATGCTACAAAAACATTGAGCAACTTTGAATAGATACAATAGATAAGCCCAATGACCTGAATTGTATCTACCTCTTTCATGATCTTATTTATTTAATTTTTATCCCATCTTTATTATTGTTTACAAATAACTCAAGACAGTGAACATACCTAATACTCCTTCCTTCTCCTATTTTCCCCACAACAGCCCAGTTACATAGGTTGGGTTGAGAGAGAGTGACTAGCCCAAGTCACCCAGCCAGTTTTTCATGCCTAAGGCATATCTAGAACTCACAGTCTCCTGGTTTCCAGGCTGACACCTAAGCCACTAGACCAAACTACTTTCATCAAACAACAATAGTAACACAAAATATTGTTATGATCCTTTGGGGTAGATCATAGATGGCAATAGACTGAAATAGATTCAAATGTATCCAAGAAAGGCACTGCTATGTATTTTCTTTCTCAGTAGACAAGAAACACCTGTGCTTTTTATATTTTAAGTTCAAGTCCATCACCCCCAGCATTCTTTATATACAGCCTTACTCAAATGGAATGAATCAAATGCTGTCTGATGCTTCCTCTCTTTCTCAAGGGTTAGATGGAAGCTTTTTCCTTGATTTTTTTTTTAAAGTTAGGTAAGTTGAAAAGAAGAAGGATGGAAATCAGCCGTGAGGTGATTAGAACAGAGCTCTAATACCTCTTTTTGAAGAGAAGTTTTGCTCAAATGGAATTGGAATCAGCTCAAATTGGGGCCAGGCTTAAGGACAGATTGGATCTGCCTTTCCTTATTTTCTGAGTGATTCCCGAGGCTCATGCAATCATGCTATGCTTCACAGAAGTTCTAAGTAATCAGTAATTTATTTATTTACTTTTCAGATAACAAATTCATACATTATGTTAATTAGCCCTGATCTGTAAGATACAGTATGATTACTTCTGATCAACTGTGTTACGTTAAAAAACAAAACTTACATTCTCATTCTCTAAAATGCAAAAGGAAGGAAGAAATTATGTAATAAATGCAATCAGCTGATGACAGAGCACAGCCCTGCAAAACCACTGATTGGGTTAGCGAGATGGATAAAAGATCTATTAGATGATCATACTGGCATGCTTGCTGTTCTTTTGTATTTCGTCTTCATTTGGTAGGATTTGGTGCCAGAAGTCCATAAATAACAGAGTTTAGGGGAGTTTAAGACTTACAGTTTTTGCATCCTATGATATATTGTTATGATATTTTGCTATGAGCAACAACTAGCTGCATGATTTGTTCAAAAAGTTTTCTTTCTGCCTGATGCTGAAAATCCAAGCTGCCACCCACTGCTCTCGGGATCTCCCCAGTGAGAAATACTTAGGTATATGTATATATCTCTGTGTATGTAATGATAAATTAAATAACAGACAATTTGTCTCCCTTAATGGCTCAGCTGCCTGAGGCAGATGGTAGGCTGACCTTTATTAACTGGCAAGAAGGCTTAAACAGGAATTGTTAAGCATGGCTGTGATATATATACTCTAGTAGGTAAAAAGAAACGACTCATCTGTCCCAATTTATGAGCTCGCTGAACGGCACCTTTTCAGCAGAGATACTTGGCTGCATAGCTGGCTTCAGATTTAAGATGGTTTTTGGCAAAGTGCCCTCCGGTATCCCTGGGACTCCTAATGTACATTCCTGTTAACAGCCGCTGCCGCCGCTCTTTGAGTCACACTAAGTAGAAACTCAGCACTTTGATTTCACTCAGTGCTCCACATGAAGTGTTGTGACAAAGCCACAAAATGTCAATGGCAGCTTTGAAATAGTCCCGATGCATAGGAACAGCACACTGAGGTGGCTATTGTCACTTGGCCCTGCTTTTCCAAAGAAGGATGTTTATGAGGTTTCTTCCCAAGTGACCACCACTTAATAGTTTTTTAATCAGTGGCTGTATTTGTGAATTGGCTAAGATTTATGCTCTGGCATATATAAAGCTCCTGAGTTCTCCAACTGCTGGTCAGTACTGGTGAAAGGAAGCTGCTGGAGCAACAGCTGCTGCCTCTAATTGCTGAGCTTTCTTTGGGTCCAAAATACAAAAGAAAGAAAATGCCATTTTATCAAGGTCAGATTTATGAAGGTCTCCAGCTTGAGCAGTGGATTGGACTAGAAGACCTCCAAGTTCCCTTCCAGATCTGTTCTGATTGATAGATTGTATACCATGTTTGGAATAACAAATCTTCATGGTTTGGTGTCATGGGCTAAAATTCATGGTATCCTAAGCTACCTGTCATCTCCTGATGGATGTGTTTTGCAATGTATAGATTTGTTAAGCAACCCATTTCCTTTTTAAATTATTTTAAATTTTTTATTAAAGTTTTTTTTACAAAGTTAAAAGATAAACATGGAAAATATAGAGGACAGTCACCAAAAAGGTAAAAATACAATGCTGAAAACAATAGAAAATGAAGAAGAAAACAAACTTAAAGATGCAACTTCTGTTCTTTTCTACAGCAGTTGTTGACATATTTAAAACTGTTTTTTGACCTCCAAATTAGATAACATGGTTCCCTTCTCCCCATATTCAGCTATTATTAACTGGTCAACCCAGAAACCATTAGTTTATTTCTATCCATTTTTAACAAAAAGCCAATAAAGGCTTTCTAATCTTTTATAACTGGGGTCTCCAATCCCTGGGCTATGGACTGGTACCAGTCCATGGCCCATTGGGAACAGGGCCATGCAAGTGGTGGATGTGTGTGCAAAACTTGATTTGCGCATGTATAGGAGCTAGGTTGCATGCACAAAACCATCTTTTCCCCCACTGCCACCACCACCACCGCTTTTACCAGTCCATGGAACCTGAAAGGTTGGGAACCACTGTTTTATAAAGATCAATTTTAGTTCCCTCCATAATAAAACAAGTCGATGTAGCCAATCTATTCCTCCATTGTGGTTATTTATGAATTCTGCCCTCTGTGCTAATAATAATCTGCGGTTATGACAGGTAAAACTAATTGTCCATAAGTCTTTTCTAATTGACTCTCCATAAGTCCTCATAAGAAAAATTCTGGTTTTGTCTGAATGTTAATTTTTAAAACTCTTCACATCTTCATATTTTCTTCTCTCAAAAGCATCAAGCATGTCTCTTCATGCTTTTCAACAATTTCCAACAATTAGAAAAATATTTATACATCTTAAGTAATTTCTCTGGTGACATATACCAACAATACATCATTTGATAAAAAATATCTCTTAAATTATAAGCCAATGTGAATTTTAGTCCTTTCAGCTACATTTTCCCTCATTGATCCATCTGTAGCGTTCCTATCTCTTTCTAAGTAGGATCATTCTTCAGAATTTCTAAGATTACCCACTAGCCAATGTTTAGATAATTAGGTTTCTAAGATTACCCACTAGCCAATGTTTAGATAATTAGGTTTGTGTTGAATAATAAATGGATAAAAAACCAATTTAAATTAAATGTAGAGATGTGTAAATCGTATTTTAAGATGGAATGCAACATGTTGTGCTTTGTCAAATACTTTCCCCATTTGTTTTGTTTGTTTATATAACTTTATTTATTGAATTGCATTGTATTTACATTTCATCTGTGGAACACTACATTTTATAGCGAAAATAAAATAATCATTGAATACAATTCTGTCTCATAATAAAGGAGGAAAAAATATATATTATCATGAAACAAACCTCCAGACAATGCAAGAAATATATTTTGACTAGCTTTTTGCAAGCTGGTGTTTTCCAGATGTGTTAAATTACAAATTTCATAACTACTGACAGAATAATGTGTTGGCAGGAGTTGATTGGTACTCTAGCCTAACATAATTAGATGATAAAATCTGGAAAAATTGTCTAGATCAAGAAAGAATTAATTATAAAATTTGCTATAATGTTTAAAAATTAGATTCTGTAAACTCATCCCCCACAAAGAGTTAATTCTTGTTTCCAGACCTAATGTCATACAGATAGTTTTTCAGAAGAAGAAATAAATAACAAGAATATAAAAAGGAGAGAAGATCTGAACAAGTACAAGGTCCACATTTAGTGAATGTTAGCTTTGAGATTATATGCAATAGCATAATCTGATTAGAATGTGATCATGACATTTGAAGAGGTGGAGATTAATTATGCAGCATAGCAATAAGGAACCTAGGCTTTCAGCTCAGAGAAAGATTGGGCAAACTTTTGATGGATAGGCCCAACCAAAAGAGTGCAGAGAATTAAGGGCCACAGTGCAAAGCTGATGAGATAAGGTAGGCTGGGCTATGACACCAATGTTTCCAAGATGATTGTGTTCTTCTATTGTTTTAGTGCAGAAGAAGTGTTCGTCCCTTATAAAGTACTGCATGTTAAACCTAGTTGAGGGCTTATTGCACAGGGTTTTATGCTCTCATGTTACTGAGTCAGCAGCTGTGATCTGGAGGAGGGCTAGGAAAGCCATTTGCCCCTTTTTGTGTGAAAGGCTGTGGGGGAATGGGAGGCAGGGGTAGAGTCTGGCTGGTTTGGAGGTGAGACATGAGAGTAAGAGTAGGGGTGGTGTGGGGGATGAATAGAAAGGATAATCCGACTGGCCAGGTCCTGGTCAGAAGTATCTGAGGGCTAAAGCCAGGCAATTGCCTTACTAGGTTGTTGTATTTTTAGACCCTTTAACTGAGAGAGAGAGTGCAAGGAAAAGAAGTCAGGTAGAGACATCACCATGATTTCAGGCATATGGAGATGCAGGTGGTCTTTATGTCAAAAATAGTTGTGGGCGTAAATCAAGACACCATGTGATCACACTGAGATTTACAATGATTTTATCAATGGTTGTTAAGTGAGTCACTGAGGTTGTTAAACGAAGCATGCTATAGTTAAGTGAACTACATGATCGTAAGTGCAAATTCATTTCATCTCATGGGTGGTTTTTGTTGGAAAATGTAGCAAAATGTGATCATGTGATAGCAGGACATTACAAATGGTCATAAATGCATGCTGGTTGTCAAGCACTCAAAAAGCGATCATGTTTCTATGAGAATGGTGGGGCAGATTTGTAAGATTCTGTTATAGCCAATATCAAAGTTGTTGTGGAGCCTTTCTGTGGAGTTGAGGAGCTGTGAATCCAGGACAACCTTGAAATTATGTACCAGTTCTGAGTGGAAAAGTACAATCCCTGCCAAAGTTGAAAAATCTCTTGGTCAGTGTTCAGAGGATTCCACTGTCACAGACCCTTGGTCTTGCTATAGTTAAGCCAAAGCTTTGCCAGTGATGGGAAAATGTTCTGATGATTAGGGTTAAACAACTGCCAGGGAAAGAGATATACAACTGAGTTTCATCTGTGTACTAATGAAGTTTAATCCTATGCCAATAAATGAACTTACTAAGAAGTTTTATTAAGAAGCAAAAGTGGGGGAAAAGTGAAGCATAAACATCACTGAAAATGTTACCTAACCTAGTAACAAAATGTTTGGAAACCAACCCACAAGTGAGAAGAAAGAAACTTCTCCCTCATCCTAACCTCGAGTTCCAGATATTCACCACTATTGCAAAGTGAAGCATCTCAAAAAGGAGGAATCTACGTCAAAACCTTTTTCCTCCTCACCAACACTGACTGGAATGAATCCTGGAGGAAAGAGAACAACAAATGCAACATCACGCCTCCCAGTCCAACTTTCAATTTGTTCAGAGGATACCATGACGGATAATATCAAAGGTTACTGAAAGAGCAAGGAGGATCAAGATGGATGCATCCACCTCTTTCTCAGCCTGCCATGGATAATCAATAGGTGCACCCAATGCAGATCAGGATGGTAGATATTTATTATGGTGCCAGAACTGCAAACAAAACACATCAAAAATCAATACAAATAAATATAAAACAAAATATAATATTAAAATCTGTCTAATTTTACAGGCAGTATTACAAACTGTAGCTACATTCAGGGAGACAGAATCATACTGATCTGCAAATAAAAATTGTAAATGGAAAAAAGATCAGAATTTCCTGGGTATTTTACCAAGTAAGAAGTTATAAGGCAGGTCCTTGAATCCTTATAAAGACTGCAGTATAGCAAGTCATGAACTGTAGTTTCAATGTCCTCTTATCCCTATTTGCACCGTCTGAACTCATAGGGCATTTTTTTTTTCTATCAGCTCTCCAAAACTACGTGGGGGAGAGCATTAAACAGTGCTAAAGTTAGTGCTGTTCAGGACTTTGAAGCAGTTATGTGATGAAAGTACCTTGCTGGATTGTCAAAAGGAGCCTGACTGCTAAGAAAAATATTCTTAGGTAAACCTGACTGTTTCTCTTGGGCTTCCAGGCTTTTGATAGGTTGTTTAAATTCATTAATGACATGTTCATAACCCTTCATTAAAAATTCTGCCTTGGAAAAGCCAAGATATTGAAGCCTTTATGAAATTGTTCTGAACGATCTTGAACTGTAGTTGTCGTTAGGACCTAGTCCTAACTCTTCCGAACTAAGATGGAAGAGTACATCGACTGCCATCTTTGTACTCTGTCCTAGTTTGAGTAAATGAAATCCAAGGTCTCCAGGGCTTTTGGGAGCTGCAAGCCAACAACTTAATATTTTTTACTCAAAAAGAAATGTTTGGGAACAAAATTTGTACAGCTTAATCAAATAATATGTTTTTTTTAAAGTAAGGTGGATGACTGCCTCCTTAAGAGCCAACAGGGTCACCTCTTTTCTCACAGATGTCCTCATGAATGCATGGATCTATATATATGATATCATTCTGGAGGCCTTAACCAACAAGGAGTATCATTCTAAAACACAGGGGGCCACACTAACAATTCTAAGACCCTGTCCCAAGCCCAGGATTACAGTCTTAACATCTCAGATAACTGGGCAAGTCCTTCTCTCACTCAACTCCATAAGAGGTGCATAATTGAAATCCAACTTAGAAATGCTAAGAACATCCTAGTGATCTTGCAAATGCTTCCCTAGCCACTCCTTACCCAGAAGGAACTGGTTTGCCTTAACCAGCAAAGGACACAATAAGAACAGAAGAATAATTATGTAATGCTGATTAGTGTGCATTTAAAATGACAATAAAGTTATTCTAAATTGTAAGTAATCCTTAAAATAGGCTATCAGATGTATTTGATTGCACTTCCTTTCTCTTTGTCCAACAGTACTATAGGTGTCACTTCTGCTGCATCACTAGAATTCTCCTGAACATCAGAGGAACCACTGGAATCCATGAGCAGAAAGTTCTCACAAGCGTAATTGATTCTAAAGTGGTTGTTCAAGACACAGCCTAGTCTTAAATTGAGTCAGATTCATCAAGCACTTGGAGCAGACTGAGTGAATACCTGTGATTGAATACATGTGATGGGAAATAGCCAGGTGTGGGATCCGACAGGGTTAACTACCAGTTCAGTCATTTACGATGTGCTTTCCTGCACGCTGCCAGCGCACACCTGTAAATTGTCATCAGCATGCTGCTTGCAGAGAAGCAGCCTTTCAAAAAGCCCCCTTTTTCCTGCTTTTTAAACTGCAGCTGTGCCTTGCACGGCAGCTGAAGTTGAAAAAATCAGGAAATAAAGGTCAGATAAGAGCCCAGGTGAGCGGGTGGGCAAAAACATCAGCAGACATAGAACCAGTTCTATGTCTGCTGCTCTTCAGAGCTACCGGTTCTACAGAGGTGGACAGAACTGGTAGAAACCCACCCCTGGAAATAGCTACAAAAAAGTCCAAAATGAACAGGGAATCTTATGTCCGTGACAAAAGCCAGATGATAATATCCCCCAACTCCAGATCACATTGTCACTGCCTATTTGCCATGTTAGATCTAACATGTGATTTCCCATTGTGTGTTGAATTCGCAATAATGTGGATCAAGCCATGGTTGCCATATGTCAGGAGTGAAAAAACCAGGTGCAGACATGAAGGTTCAGTTAAACTGATTTATTGCTAAACAGCCTATGCACAGCACCTGGTTAGAGTTAGATAACCTTAATGACCTTACTTTAAAAAATAACATTCAAGGTGGGGTTGGACATAGTTCATTTGTGGTTCCTAATGATTCCAGACCAGGGTGTCAAACTGATAGCCCATAAGCTGGATGGGTCATACGCAGGCCACATCCACCCTGGCTCCGCAAAGGCAAAAAATGTCACAATATGTCATGTGACATGATCAAGTTTGACACCTGTGTTCTAGACTGATTTTTGTTTTCATTCCACCCTCAGATTCTGCCATTCTTTCTCCTACACATGGTAGCCATAAACTCTGGTTTTGCTACTTTTGACTTCTGGACCAAGTACGGCAGGTTAAAAAACCCCAAGATCAAAGACTAGAGAACTCCAATGCCAAGCCAGCCATGACATCAAGCAGCGGAGGAAGGGAGGCTGCTATGCAGGATGAAAGCTGATGCAGTAGCAGAGCCCTATATAATTCCTAGTAGCCAACAACAGATCTAGGGCTGACATAGAGGTACTGGCCCAAGGTCACCCACTGAGTTTGTGCCACAGGAAGGACTAGAACCCATAGTATTCTAGTGTCTAGTCCAAGGGTCCCCAAACTTGGCAACTTTAAGACTTGTGGACTTCAACTCCCAGAATTTTGGGAGTTGAAGTCCACAAGTCTTAAAGTTGCCAAGTTTGGAGACCACTGGTCTAGCCTAATGCCTTAACTACTACAACAAATTGGCTCTCTCTCAGATAACTAGAGCCACGTATAGTTTGAACATTTGTTCTCTTTTTCTCCCCACAGAAGCTACTTTTGTGTTGGCTATGTATCTCTTTAAAGAGGAATTCAAATGGTCCATCATTTAGCTTGTGTTTCATTTCTTAGGTTGGTTCCTATTGGACATCTAACAGCTCATGTGTCTTCTGAGCTGTAGTAATGATACCGCTGTCTGCACATCCAGTTCCTGCGGGGCTTTCAGATCATACTAGTGTTTTCTTTTCTTGAGGAGAAATGATCTGACCTTGTGAACTGACTGTGTCTAAATAGACAAATGCTTTCACTTACTACAAGTTTGCCAAGTTTACAGGGAGATCAGGTGCATGCAGAAAAATGACCCTGACACCACCATCAAGGAAAAAATACTTTAGCTGGAATAAACCATGTAGCTATTATTAACCCGTTTTTCCAAATGAGATCTCCTGGATGCTGTTAGCTTATGCTGTCTGAAGCTAAGCCAGCTCCTGTAATATTGCTAGTTCTTTATTTTCTCTTTTTATCCTTGAAGAGAGATTGTTCACCACAATTGCTTTCCTTTATTGTCCAGAAACATCAGCTATGATTAATATTTTGTCTGAGACAGTACATCATATTTTCCCTTTGGGGCTCTATGAATTGTGTCCTTTCATGCACTTTCCTGTCCCAACAAATAGGTTTCACCTATATTGTGTTTAGAGAAGGACATATTTTCCATTGCCTATTGGCTGCGCATATTATAGCACTGGGCTGTGGTGCCTGGCACTTGAAATAAATCCTGTTCAATCAAGAGTGGCACATTTGTGGAAAGCCAAGATTTGAGGAAGAGTAATGAACCCCAGTCTAGGGGAAAAAAATAGAAGAAAAGTTATGAGAATGAAATAAAAAGAAAAATCAAGGTTTGAATCCAACAAGCTAGGAAGGTTCTGCAGACTATCATTAGAGAAGGAATAAAGAAGTATTTTTGTTTTTCATCTTATTTGTGGATGCCTAGATCAGTCATTGTGTCTACTTACTGATAACACAACTGTGCAAATACTTCTGGTTGGAAGGGAATAATTGGGCAAGTATGTTTCCACATATTTTGTTTCCTAATTCTTTTACGATAATAATATAACTATGGAACAAGGCAGTGAATTAGCTTCAAGAAGTTACTTCAGAGATGAACGTATCCAGGAACCTTAATAGGAGTCCCTTAACCAATTCTTTGTACAGGTAGTCCTTCACTTACAATAGTTCATTTGGTAACTGTTCAAAGTCACAATGGCAGTGAAAGAAGTGACTTATGACCATTTGTCACACTTAATGACCATTGCAGCATCCCCATGGTCATATGATCAAAATTCAAACATTTGGCAACTGATTCATATTTATGACAGTAGCGGTGTCCACGATGCCCATGGTCATCTGATCCCTGTTGCAACATTCTGACAAACATAGACAATAGGGAAGCCAGATTCACTTAATAATTGTGCAACTAAATTAACAACTGCAACGATTGACTTTAACAACTGTGGCAAGAAAGGCTGTAAAATGGGACAAAACTCGCTTAACAAATGTGTCATTTAGTAGCAGAAATTTTGTGCTCATACATTGAGAACTACATGTAAGTAACCTAAATGAATGAAAATCAGGGTCAGAATGAGAGAAAGCTATGCCTTTTAGGTTGGTTAACTTGCAGTCATTTTGTGAAGGTTCATGGAGGAAGGCATAAGGGAGGATAGCATTTCACCCATCTTTATCTTTCTACATTCATTACTTTGGCTGAAAAAGAGAGGCTTATTGCAAGCTCCCTCACTGCAAGAGAGCTGTGAGACATCACTGGAAGATGCTAAATGCATGGTGGAATATCTGCATTACATACAAAATCATGGATTTAGGGAAGATCTGGCACTGAATTATAAGACATACTGTGATTGTCAGTGGGGTTATATTTGGTGGGGAGAAATTAACTGTTTCCCTGGGTTTACACATGTCCACTGGCCAAGGAGTTAATGATACTTTTTTTTGTATGATATTCAGCTTTGTTCGGGTATTTTCCCATGTCATTATAGTTGTGCTTTTAAAGTTGTAGCAACGTTTTGNTTGTCTGTGAGTCAGACTTTCACAGCCATTTCAGTTTTAAATTTGGGGCTAGCCTACTGCTGTGCCAGAATGGTTTTTTTCTCCATCCTGATTGGTTGGGAGACTTGGTCTGTGTTTATTGGTCTTGGAGTTTGCTGTGTTCTGCTTGATTGGTGTTTCTAATATCTTCTGTCTGTTTTGTGGCTTTTTTTGTCTTGATTAGTCTGACTCATTAGTCTGTGAAAGTCTGATTCACAGACAAACACAATACAGAAGCCTGATGATGGCAGATGAGATTCTGCTGAAATGTTGCTACAATTTTAAAAGCACAATTACAATGACATGGAAAAATACCTGAACAAAGCTGAATATCATACACACACACACACACACACACACATATATTTGTATCTTTGTCTTTTTATAATTGTTTTTATCCGTTGGAAACTGAGTCACATCAATCTGAGATTCTATCAATCTCTTTGAACGTTTTGAACGAAACATGAATGGCTGTAATTAGCTATATTCTTCCTTTTAGGGCTCAAAGGAGGGTGGAAAAGTATGGAGGATGGCAGAAGTTGGAGGAAAAACTGCCTGCTGTTCTTAAAATCATATGTCTGGAAAGGGTTTTGGAGGTCTTCTCCAGTGGTCTTCTCTAGTGGTCACCAACCAGTAGACTGGGGGCAACTGGTGGTCCGTGAGAAAATTTTGGTGGACTGCAGAGAAATGTCCCCCTGAAGCAATTAATCCAGGCTGCATGGAAACACAAGGCTGCCCCACCCACATGGCCTGCCCACTCACTAGCCTTCACCATTTGGCTGAGTGCAAATCTTACCTTGAGTAGAGCCATGTGAGCTGGAACTGAAAGGTAAGACCAATGGCAGGGGAGGGAAGTCCTTCCTGGGGTGGCTTCTTGATATTGGTGGGAAAGTCGGTCCCATATTCCAGAGCTACAGTAGTCACAGGACTGGCCCTTTGGTAATCTCAGAGCAGCTCCTCCAGTTGATGGTAGGCTGGTGCACCTGGTTGGAGGAGCAGCTACTCCAGGTTGTGACTACTGCAGCTCTGGAATATGGGATCGACTTTCCAACAAACGACAGCAAGTCACCGTCAGTCAAAATTCATATTAGTGGTCTGCAATATTTAAAATTATGAGTTTGGTGGCCCCTGTGGTCCAAAAGGTTGGTGACCCCTGTTCTAGTCCAACCCCCTGCTCAAAGCAGGAAACTACACCCTCCTGGACAAATGGTTGTCCAGTCTATTCTTGAAAAGCTCCAGCATTTACCCAAAGGGGGAAAATGTGAAGGCTGTGACAGTGGTTATTCATTTAAAATTCAACATATGAATGCTGGTCTACGTATATAAATTATATGTCAGAATATCTGTGGCCATGATCATTGTGGAACACTGCATTTATTACAGTTGCCAATGCAATAAAACAGGATATTATCAAAGTAGGAAGGACTAATAAGAAAATCTATTTGGAAGAATCTTGGAATCTCTTTCCAGCAGCATTGGCTATTCAAGTATTACATGGCTCTGCTTATACAGAAAGGCTGTGGGTCTTTTCTACAAAGACTTATTGTTTGGAACCAGCCTTGCCTTCTTGGTGCTGGCCTATTTATTTGTAGACTCAGACCTTCTGACACAGCTCTTTGATAGCTGCTTGCAATTGAAAAAAAATATAACTAAAGGAAAGACACAATTGCACAGAGCATGTCAAGATTTAACAAACTTCCCCTGTCCTCCCTTTCAGTGTCATCAGCTTCTAATTATATAAGCACAAAGCATGTAGTCGCATGACTGGATCCATAGGATAAAAGCAGTGGTGGGATTCAAAATTTTTTACAACTGATTCAATAGGCGTGGTTTGGTGGGCCCACTTTGCGTGTGTGTGCACACACTTTGAATGTGCGTGTGCACCAAATGCACTTTGCACAGGTGCAGAGGGGTTCCAACTCACCTCCTGCAAGCCTGCACTCTCCCGGTTGCTTCAGCAGCTGTTGCGCAGCACTCTGCTGTGCTGCACAAAGCAGTGGCACTTGAAAAGAGAGGATAAAGGTGAGTAGGGGAGCCCGGGCAGGCGGGCGGGCCCAATTCCGCTGCTCATCGTCGCTATCAGCTCGGCAGAACCAGGACGAACCAGTAGAATGCCACCACTGGATGAAAGGCTGAAATGTCAAAGTTTGTACAATAAGAAGCTCCCTGGAAACATCCTGGCCCACTTGTTGCTCCTTGAGATGGATCAAGTTGCCACCTCCTATCTTCTACAGACACCACACCAGGGATGCAATTTAATTTTTTTTTACTACCGGTTCTGTGGGCGTGGCTTGGTGGGCATGGTGTATCTTGGTAGGTGTATCTTGGTAGGTGTATCTTGGTGGGTATGGCAGGGGAAGAATACTGCAAAATCCCATTCCCTCCCACCCCACTAACCTGCCTTCCAGCTCCATTCTCCTGTCCAGGGCAACAAAAGAAGACCCAGCCTATCAGCAGGGATTCGGGAGGCAGAGAATAGATGGGGGCAGGGCCAGTCAGAAGCTGTATTTGCCAGTTCTCTGAACTACTCAAAATTTCCACTACCGGTTCTCCAGAAATGGTCAGAATCTGCTGAATACCACCTCTGCATCATACCAAATATCCTATCCATAATCCTGTGCATAAAATAAACAAGACTCTTACAATCTGTATTGCCTTTCTGTGAAGCAAATGTGAAGATTAAAAAAGAAAAAAATATTTCTATAATGCAGTTTCCTACCCTTGTAGTATAAGAATATGATTTGTGAATTCAGTCCTTTCAAGTTATTTTTGGGAAAAAAATCAACTTCATTATAGGTTAAAAAAAAAATCAATCTTTGTTTTTTAAAGTTCAAAATATATTTCAAGTTTGATTTGCAAAAATGCGTGCAATATTTTTTGGGGGAAAGGTCTAGAGTTGTCTGAAAGACATACAGTGATATAAATGCTTTAAATAAATACAGTAAATAAAAAGGGTATTGAATCTGCAATGATCAGTGATATTGGAGAGAAATTGCCTTGAAATTATACATTATGTCCCAAGAAATTAATAGATATGGTGAATTTGGAACTCAATCTGAAATTACAGAGTATGTATGCCCTGTTTGCAGAAAGACCTAAGAACTAAAGAAAATATGACTTCTAATATGATTGACCAAAGAAATTGAAATGCACTAATTGACAGTTATCTAGTTCTTAGAAGTGATTAAAAACCCAAAGCAAAGCCATCTACTTCATTTTTGCAGAGCTTCCACTATTTTCTTGAAGTAATATCAGTTGATATACAGAAGGCACAATTCTGGGAAGCAGTGGAAAACTGCATGCTCTGAAAACAGTAGCTTTGAACTTTTGAGAAGAGAACGGGTGAATTAGGGAAGAGCAAAATCCCTGGATTGGAAAGAAAAGGAAGAAGAGAAACCTACATTGAAGCTGAACAGGAAGACAGGATAATCTATAGAAGAGAATATTTAAAGCTCAGGGTTGAACTTGGTGCTCTCCAAGTTTGGTTGTTTTCTTGCAGACATTTTATTACCAAACTAGGTAACATCATTCCTAGTAAGGAAGTAAAGTTTGCTACTGATGATGTTACTTTGATAAAATGTCTGCAAGAAAATAACTCAGCTCAGAGAGAGCACCAAGGACCCCACAGACAGACTAATGAAGGGGGCAAATTGATTGGGCTGAGACAAAAATAAAAAGAAAGCTAATGACACTAAAACTTGGGTGACCAAACAGATTGTAGGGGGGTTTTTTGACTAAGGATTTCTGGCTCATAAGCTGGAATCAGGTGGCCCCGCTAAGTATTGCTATGAAGATCCTGTGCCACTTATTTGGCCTTAAGTATGAGGTAGCTTCATAAAATCAGGGAAATGCTTCCCATTCTCATATTTTGAAGGAAGGGAGAAAAGTTCTGTTCTATTTTGCAGTTCTCTCCATTTACTGCTGATATGGGAATGGGAGGCTTCATAGTGGTAAAAGTTTATTTGAAATACGCTGCCCCCTTTCAGCAATGCACCACTAAATTCCACTTTACGTTTAATAATGCTTCAGCAACCTTTTTTCACTCCACCATTTCTTATAGCTATTTTGTTTTACTTTCTAGGAACAAGCCAGATCATAAAAAATGCATGGAATTCATCCCCATGTGTTCAGTTCAAAGAACCCTGAACTGCAGTTGTTTTATTTTTGCTTCAGCACTGTTCTCCCAGTTGCTATAGAAAACATGGATTGTTTTTTTTTTTTAATACCTGAATTATAAACTGCCAAAAAATCAAGTCAGTGAACGGAACAACCTTGGCTGAAACCGCGGCACCCTTTTATTCAGGCTAGCCTGCCGGCTTGCAGCCAATGGCAGCGATTTGATTTTGCCACCTTTTTCAGTTGATTTGGATTGGTTCCTAGTGAACCAATCCAATGCTTACATTAGTTAAGTTAACAATCAGGTTTTGCAATATTTTGGAGTAACCCAATGTTACATATAGACACCCCTCCTCCCTTAGTTCAGTCCTACGTGGTGACATAGTCGCACAGGTAGGCGGGGCTTCTCCTGACTCGAATGGACTTGCACGGTTCATTTTTGGCGGAGACTTCGACCGGTTCGGATGGAGCTGCTGTGTCGTCCGTCTTTCTCTCTGGAACCATCTGGAAGGGTGAGTCAGCCATTTTACTGCCGCCTGAGTTTTCTTAGGCCGGCGGTTTTGCCGCTCCCTCCCGTTTCCTCCGGGCAGGTCGAGCTGGCCTGGCTGTCCCCGTTCCGATGGGCTCTTCGCGCAGTCTCTTCAAACAGTGAGTTTTTCATATTGCTCTTTTTGTTTGTTAAACTCTTCGGGTTTTGTTTGTAATGGTTCTTTATTTTATTTCTCGCCTTTCCCCCCCACCTTGGTTCGCCCATTCATCGGTTTTTTTTCAACGTAAGGGTGTATGTCTGTATTTCATTCTATGTTTTGGGAACGGGGCGGTCTATGTACCGCTTCCATTCCCTGCCGTCGTCAATTGTTAACCGGTAGGATTTGGGGCCTGTTATTTGCGTGATTTGTCTTGGTAGCCATACAGGGTCCCGTGAATTTTTAGCGTAAACCAAATCGCCTATTTCAAATTGTCTAAATCTTGTAGAGGAGTCGGGAGGGTTTTCTGGCATAAAATTTGGGTGCAAAACCTATCAAGGTGTGATCTTAATTTCCTCCCCATGGAGTAATTCTGCTGGGGATTTGTTTGGTCGTGGTACTGGGCGTTATGTGTTGGAGTGTGAGCAATCGGTTTAATTTTCTGTTGGACATCCTTGGTGTCCATTCTTTCTAACCTCTCTTTGGTAAAAACCGGACATTCTCTCAGCCCTGCCAATTTGCAGCCGGGTGAGCCGGCGCGGTTAGGGCATGTCTTATACCTAGGGAGGCTAGGTATTTGCTCGAATGTTAGGGCTGGTTAGCTGTGGCCCATTATCTGATACGAGGAATCCGGTAGACAATGGGTGGCAAAAAGGTTGTCTAGTTGTTTAATTACAGTTTCTGTTGTCGTTGATGCAATGATTTTTACTTCTAGCCAATTAGAATAGGCATCAACGACAATCAGAATGTATGCCCCTTGGTAGGACCCGCGCAGTCAATGTGGATTCTTGACCAAGGGCCTCGCGGGGGTTTCCAGTCTCTAATGGGTGCTTTAGGCGGGGACGGTCTAATTCCCTGGCATTTGTTTGCACGAGCTTAAACCCAATATTCTATGTCCCTATCAATACCTGGCCACCAAAACATAACTTCTAGCAAGGCTTTTCATTTTACAATCCCCGGGTGCCCTTCGTGTAACATTCTAAGTACCTTGGGTTGTAGTTCATTAAGGAATGACTACCCGCGATCACCCACAGTAAACACCCCTTTTGAATAGAAAAGTTCAGTCTGTCTGGTCCGGGAAGGTTTAAAGTTTTCAGTTTTTGGTTTTTCCGGCCAGCCTTTACCTACCCAGCTAAGAACGTGGGTGGTCAATGAGTCTTTCGCGGTGGCTCTGGCGACATCATACGCTGATATGGGTAGATCGGTGCAAGTCTCTATTTGTAAATGCTGTCATCGCTGTGCTGGGTTCTTCCACGGTTGCTGATAAGGTGCTCTGCTCAAGCGTCCGAATGGGAAATGTGTTTCCCTGGTCGATGTGTCAGAGTGTAGGAATAGGCTGCTAGGAAGCTCTGACCATACTAGTCATTCTCGGAGAAAGGATATTTTGGCGTTGGTTTGTTTCCCGCCAAAATTCCCAATGGCGGTTTTTTGTGGTCTGTTATAATTTGAAAAGTCCGCTTGTAGAGGTACTCGTGGAAACGTTTCACTCCAGCGACAATTGCTAGAGCTTCTCTGTCCAAGTTGGCTGTAATTTCTCTCGGTTTTTAGACATGGTCCTGAGTAATATGCGACGGGTGCCCTCTCGCCATCAGGCAAGTTGGTGGCTCAGGATGGCAACCTACTCCGAATGGCGAAGCGTCGCAGGTCACCCTCAATGGCAGTGTGTTGCTAAATTGAATGAGAACGTTTGTTGATGTTAGCAAATTTTTAATTTTTTGGAAGGAATTCTCTCTATAGCCCAAGTCCAAATTGCTTTCTTGTCCAATAAGACAGTGTAATGGTTCTGCTATTGTGGCTTTATTTGGTAGGAATACATTATAAAAATTTATAAGTCCAAGAAATGCTTGAAGTTCGGTTTTTGTTTCTTGTTCTTTAATAGCTTTAATTTTTTTTGTCTGTTAGGTTGTATAACCCTCTCCGTCTATTAAATAGCCCAGGAATTTGACGCGATTATTTTTTAAGGCAACACTTTTCTTTTTTTACTTTGAGGCCAGAATCTCTAAATTTAGTGAGTACTTTTTAAGGTCTGTCTTTAAGTTAGATTTTCATCTTTGGCTGAGATTAGGACGTCCATCAAAATATGGTACGATCATTGTATGCATTTAGGAGGCGCTCCAGATTAGACTCTGGAATACTTCCTGGTGCTACACATCACTCCAAATTGGAGTCTGTTACACTTAAAAGCGCCTTTTATGGGTAACTATAGTCTGTGCTTACAGCTGTTTTCTCTGGGTCCACTGGGAGCTGTTGATAAGCTTGCGCTAGTCGAGTTTAGCAAAAAATTTTCTTTTCCCAGGGAGTGTGGTAAATGTTGGACTACTGGCACCGGGTATCGCACTCTGTTGCAATGCGTGGTTTCAGGGTAGCCTTATAGTCACACAAGATTCTAACGGACCCATCTGGTTTAATAGGTGCTGACTATAGGCGGTTTCCCATTTGCATGGTCCACAGGTTCTAATACCCCTTGGGCTATTAATTTGTCTAGCTTGTTCCTCTATCTTTGCCTTTAGTGCAAAAGGAACTCGTCTGGCCTTTAGTCCACCGTGGTGTTATTTGGGATTTAGACTAAAGGTGATAGGATTTCCCCGATACTTGCCAATGTCTCGTCGAACACGTCGTGGAATTCCTGGATGAGTCTTCTTCCCAGCCGGTTGTAGTTACTCGGTCTATTCTCCGGGTCATCCCGATGCCCAATGGTTCGAACCACTCGATACCCAGGGAGCTTGGTCTGTCTCGGTCGACTATGGTCAAGTGGTAACACTTTAACATAACTGTTTGTATGTCAACTCTGAAATGTCCCATGCCGACTACAGGGATTTGGTTTCCTGGTAGTCTTTTAGGGTTAAGTTGCTGCTTCTGAAGTTCCTTGGATTTGAACCTGGGACTAGTTGTTTTATGGTGTCCCCAAGATACCATTGAAGGAAAGATCCCGAGTCCACTTCCATTTTTGCAAGGCTTTCCTTCAATATTTACAGTTACTTTAACTTTCTTCCCGCTTTTCCGTCTGAGCGCTTTCTTATAGTGACAGTTTTGGTGTGTATTGGCTTGCTTCTCTTGTTGCCACTTTCTCTCAGTTCATTTTGGCTCAGTTTGTGTTGGGAATTTCTGCGTCTCGTTGGGCTGTAGATTTTTTTTATTCCTGCGAACTTCTCTCGATATGCCCTCGTTTCTTGCAATGTCTGCAGATGGCATGCGAGAAATCTGCATTTGCTCGGGAATGGTTTCCTCTCCGCAGCCAGCGCATTCCCGCCAATTTCCTTCTTTCCCGCTCTTTTCTATTTGCCGAAATAAACGGTGACCCTCGTCGTCTTCTTCGCTCGACTCGGGTGTTTTCGCCATATTCTTCATAGTGGGTGGTGGTGGTAGGCTTGTTTTTGGGGTTTGTTTCTTCGCTGTGTGTGTTCATCTTCTTCATTGTGACAGCCGATTTTTTCGCGGCTTCAGTGGCTTGTGGCTTCCGCGATGGCTTCGGTTATGGTGATGTTGGGCTTGTTGAGTACTCTGTGCGGTCGAATCTCTTAAACCCAACACTACGCGATCCCTCATTGCTTCGTCAATGTTCAGGAATTGCACTCACCCCATTTTTGTCTAAGGGCAGCAACGAAATCGGCGACGGTCTCTCCTTTCTCTGGTCTCTGCGGTAAAATTAGTGTCGCTTTATTAAATTCGACACCACTGGGGCGTAGTGGGCTTTCATGATTCGTTGTAGTTCTGGCCACGTTAGTTGTTTGACATCTCGGGGCTTTGCCAGAGCTTTGGCCATCTTTGAAAACTGTAGGTCCGCAGTGTGTTAAGAACACAGCCCTCTTCCACTGCTCTGAGATGCCTTCCATCTCATTACTCTCTAAATACATTTGGAAACGGTCTGCATAGGAATCCCAATCTTCTTCGTTGGGATTGAAGGGTGCAGGCGGTGCATTGTTTCCAGGCATTTTCGTCGCCGTCTGGACTTTTTCTCACCACGTGCAGGTCTCCGCGTTTAGGACGATCCACATTCGGTCGCCAGTGTTCTGTTCGGAAAAACACGAGGTAGACCGGGTTCCACAACAAAGTCTTTATTCTAAACTAGTCAGTGAACGGAACAACCTTGGCTGAAACCGCGGCAGCCTTTTATTCAGGCTAGCCTGCCGGCTTGCAGCCATAATGGCAGCTGTTTGATTTTGCCGCTTTTTCAGTTGATTTGGATTGGTTCCTAGTGAACCAATCCAATGCTTACATTAGTTAACCAATCAGGTTTGCATATTTTGGAGTAACCCAATTTACATATAGAACACTTGCAGTATTACGAACAGAGTGTTTCTGGATTAAATGACTACATGTATATCCTTTAATTCTTTTAAATTGATTGAGCTACTTTCCTGCGATTTGGCAAAAGTCAAATTTAAAATAAATATTTTAAATAAAGCAATTTTAGCAAGAATTTCAGGGAAAGGATTCTTTTCTTGTTTAGGTTGCATGATCATCTGCACAGCCAATATTTCAATACTCAATTGCTCGTGATATAGAACCAATGTTTCAATGTCATTGAAATAATTTGCATTAACATCTGGCTTCTTTCAAATCCAGCTGTGGGGAAGCAAATCCTGCTGCTAATCAGATACAAAATTCCACTCCCTTTCCCATTTTTATAGGTCTAGAACAGGGGTATCAAACTCTATTTCATTGAGAGCCGGATCATCATAGTAGTTGTCATCCAGGGACTGGGGAGTGAACCATGGCCATAGTGGCTGATTGGGTGTGGCCTAGGGGCATGGCCAGCTTGATGTCACTCACATAGGTGGTGCGGGTGGTGCCTGGGGGCATTGGAGAGGGAATCCAGGGGATCCAGTGGGTGGAGCAGGATGTGGAAGGCTTGTCCCGTGAGATGAGGTGAAGTGAGGCAGAGAGTTGGGCAGTTACAGACAGAAACCATCAGCCACTTGTTCTTCCCGCCCTTTGTGTGCAGGGGGGATGGTTTCCGGCTGTAGCTGCAGTCTGCTGGCCCCTTACCATACCTGCCTGGATGGCGTGGGCTGGGTGTGTTTGCACGTGTGCCTGCCTCCTCCTGTGCACATGCACGCCCCCTGGGATGGGATGAGCCAAGCTGAAGCGATGTGGGCTGGCCCTTCACCATTTCCAGGATGGCCGTGCAGGCTGGATCTGACCACATCATGGGCCAGATCTGGCCTGCAGGCCTTAAGTTTGACACCCCTGGCTTTGAGAAAACTGGTGTGGCCTGGGGATATGGAATAGCTAGAAACAACTTTGTAGACCTGAAAAGGGAATTCTGTGGGTTATTGATCATGTTTTTTTTTTTTTAGGGAAAAAAGTCTTTGGGAAGAATCATTTGTATCCCTGTTGCCACATGACTGCATTTTGGGGTGCACATAAACTGGCTCATATTTATGACCGGTTGCAGCATCATGTGACTTCAATTTGCAATGTATTTTGCCATTGTCCAGTAGAAAATGACACACACAAATATCCATTAAATGTGGTAGATTTGGTTAATGACCATCTGATTTACTTAATAACGTTGGTCACTTGCTTTACAACCATTGCAAAAAATGATCATAACACTGAGTCCGGTCAGGTGCTGCATCAACTTACAATGACTTACAACCAAAATTCTGGGCCCCATTGTGGTCGTATGTTGAGGACCAACTGTAATATATATAATAAACCACACTGTACAAACAGAAAGGCCATTTTTGGTGTCATGAAAACCTCATACAGTATTTGATCCTGGTGCATAGTGAAATTGCTTACTTATTTTTATTACAACTTGATGCTATTTCAGACATGTGAATTTGGATAATTGGTATTATGCAAGGGATAGATCAGGGCTGTCAAACTCATGGCTTTTGTGGTTAGCCGGCAGCAGGTGCGAACGGCTGAGGACAGCGAGGACTCAGATGAGGGGCCAGGGCCATCAGGGAGTGGACTGCTGCCTTCAGAGATTGTGGGGGCTGGCAGCAGCAATGAGGAGGTTCCTGAGGAGCCTGTGCCAAGTGCGCATATGCGCAGGGTTGCTCGTAGGAAAGAGCAGCTGCATCAGCACGGGTGACTCGGGAGTAAGGTTGTAAGGTAATGGTCCTTCCTTCAAGAAGGAAGCAAAAATGTTTTGAAACTCCAGTCTCGTGGACATTGCAGTGTCTTAAGTTGGTATTTGAAGACTCTTGTGTTGTAAAATATTTCTTATCCATTATTCTTGCACCCTTGCACAGTTTTGGGGAGGCTTGTGCTCATCAAAGTTAATTAAGTTGCAGCAGCCTTTTAACCGGGGATTTGTAAGAATCATTAAAAGGTTTTTGTTCCCTTTGGCTCGTGTTTGTTTTGTTGGAAAAGGGTTTGGGTCAGAACAGCAGCCTGCAGGCCAGATGCATAACATGCTGATCATGCCCATGCCTGGTTTAGCGAAGGGAAAAAAAGTCATGATACGTCATGTGATGCTGCCGTGACGATGTGAGTTTGATACCCCTAGGATAGATAGTTAGCTAAGGAAAACAACAAAACAACCAAGGATACTTGTCAGAGGTGGTATTCAGCAGGTTCTGACCAGTTCTAGAGAACTGGTAGTGGAAATTTTGAGTAGTTTGGAGAATCGGCAAATACCACCTCTGACTGGAGATTTTACAGTATCCTTTCCTGCCACACCCACCAAACCACGTCCACAGAACCGCAGTAAAAAAAAATGAACCCCACCACTGGTATTTATAGTAGGAGAGGTGGAGCAAAGCACCATTATCTGGAACTGAATCAAAATTCTGCATCTCCAAGCATAAACTTTTAAATGAATAACTTTGTATTTTTCCTTTTTACCAATATTATCGGGCACAAGAGCACATGTGATAACAGAGTACAAAATCAATCCTGAACTATTCAAATGAAGAAAAGGATACTTATTTTAATAAAGGCAAGAATATAAAGACTTTTTTAGGGGTGGGGAAGTTTAACTGCCACAAATTGCATGAGTCTGAGATCTAAGTACAATTAGTCCTTATTTAACGAATGCCTCATTTAACAATCATTCAGGGTTACAACAGTGATGAAAAAGTAACTTGATCACCAACTTCTGCATTTATGACTTTGCAAGTCAGTATAGGAAAATAAAGTACAGCTGACAATTGTAAAGCACAGTTGTGGTTTCACTTACAACTTAGTTTCACTTAGCAACCACTTTGTTTAATGATCAAGTTTCTGGTCCCAATTGTGGTCACAAAAGGAGGACTACTTTTGGAGAGCCTGAAGAAACAAAAGTGAAATAAGAGTTGGAGTTGCTGATATAAAACTACTTAAAATTTAGCATGCCAACTCATAAAATCCCATAAAATATGATGGGTAACTGAAACATTCCTTGAGAAAAATTGGTCCTAGTTCTCCCAGATGTTTCTGAGTTTTCGGCCTGGATCCTTAAGCCCAGTTATATGAATTTATTTTCTTAAAGTGCTTATTTCCTTCAAGGTTCCATCATCAATGGAGAACCAAGGAGCTCTTAGTTTTTTCTACTCATGTCTCCTTCCCACACCTTTCTTAATTTGAAAGGATGGTGGCTGTGGTTGAAAGACACTTCAAAACTCTCCAGCTAGACAGCATCAGTTCAAAATTAAGAGTCCCCTTAATCCACTACAGATCCCTTACAAGCACAGAACACATTTATTATGGCATAAGTTTTTGTGGACTGCATGAAGTGTTATACTGCATTTCAAGATGCATCAATCAGTTTGAGTTTCTGCCGGTGTCTCTTTTTGAAAAACAAGTTTCATTTCTCCATTTCTTCATTTCCACGTAACAAAATGTATGCATAGGAAGAAAAAAAATGCCCCTTATGGTCAGTAATATGTATCTTTTTGCAAACTATGTCCCATTATTAAATTCATTTTTCAGTTTCATTTTAATTAAATGTAATTGAAGAATGGCATCACAATTTGGAAAAATCCTAATTTCCAAAGTAAATTTACTTCTATGCCTTTCAAAATAGCAAAATAACATAAGCATGAATGTGAAACAGTATTTTCTCCTGCTCCTCAGTTAGCATTTAAATACAAATTAGCAGAACACGTAGTGTATGATCTTTTACCTGTTCCCTAAAAATTCATCCATTTGCAATCGTCTTGCTGGTTTTCTTCTCCAAAATTGACATATTTCTTTTTTTTTGTATTCTGAAAAATTTTAAATGAACGTATTTTAATTTATTTATTTATTTTGTCAAACGATTATTAGATAACAAGTATAAGTATAAACATGGCTATGAATACATGAAATGGATGCGAATAAGAAAAAAAAGAAACAATAGGACAGGGACGGTAGGCTCGTTGGTGTGTTGTACTGGCTTTTAGTACATTTCATCCTTTCCACTTGTCTTTGTTGTTTGCATTTCATTACGATACATGTAAAATGCTTAGCTCCAAAAAAAGCTTTATCAGATCATTTTTCTTCCCTAACAGCCAAAGCAGCAGCAAAAATATTTCATTATGGAAACTGCAGTGACAAAAGCTTGACAAAAGAAACAGTTCCTGTCTGATACAGGTAGGCCTTGACTTATGATCACAATTGGGACCAGAGTTTCTGTTGATAAGGTGGTTTTTAAGTGAGCTATGCCTAATTTTTAGACTTTTTTACCCCAGTTAAGTGAATCACTGGAGTTGTTAAATGAACCATACATTCATTAATCAAATCTGGTTTTCCCCATTGATTTGCTTGTTACGAGCTAGCTGGGGAGGTTGGAAATGACCCTGAGATGTTGCATCCATCTTAAATACTGTACATTCCAAGTGCTAAGCACCTGAATTTTGATGATGTGATCATGGAGATTCTGTGTTGGTCATAAGAGTGAGAACTAGTCAGAGGTCATTGTTTTCAGCGAAGGGTCTCTAAAGAAATGGTTGTAAACTGAGGACTACCTGAACTTGCCACTCCCTTCAAACACAGGCCTTTCCTTTGGAAAACTGCAACACAAAAGACTGGTGAAAATTGATATGGTCAGATGAACCCACTGCCTTGGTAAAAAGTTTCAACAAAATTTACACAATAGTGTAGCTCAGTGCTGCATTAAGGAACAAAACAGGATTATTTTCCAGAAATGAAAAGAGTTCCCTTCTTGGCATAAGATTGTTGAAAATGTAGGCTTGTGAATGAGAAGGCCATTTTTTTTTTTTTTGCAAATCTTTGCAATTGCCAAGATTTTCCTGTGCTGAAGTAATCTGAAAGGGAGCAGGAACCACTATTTGAGTTCTTAAAACTAACAACAAATGTACTTTCCTTACAGCAATCCAGTACAATCCTAACATTTTGATGCCAATATACATGTAATTTATTAGAAATGCTTATATATTGCCTCCGTACCTGCAGGCTTTCCCACCACCTAAATGATAATTTAAGCTCCAGTATGGGTACTATTTTGCCTTGCTTTGGAACATATAGTCTAATAAAGATAAAGGAGTCTCTGCAGATTTTATACTGCTAGTCATTGCTGATTATAAGGAGTGGCCCCATTTCCATTTCAAGGCCACTGAGCCAGCATTGTCTGAAGATATTTCCACAATCATGAGGCCAGCATGATGTCATGGAGCAGAGGTTGCCAATCTTTTGGACCTCTGGGACCACCAAACTCAGAATTTTAGATCCCAGGGACCACTAACCGGTTCTGTGGGTGTGGCCTAATTTGTGGGTGTGGCTTAGTGGTCATGTGACTGGCTGGGCAAGGCTTGTATGTAAATATTATAAATATTTATATAAATATTGCATTTTTTATAAAAAAGAGCAACTTTTACAAAAAGCAAGCAGATTGAGTTGCTCACAGAATCACAAATTCATTCAGAGATCTATCTATGTGCCATTGGCTAGCTCAGTCTGTCACATAAAATTTGCTAGCAAGCAAACTCACAAAATTAACTCACAACACAATCATGCATGTAAATATTGAATTTTTTTTTATTTAAAAAAAGAGCAACTTTTACCCAATAATCACTGTAAAGCAGGCAGATTGAGTGCTCACACGAATCATTCAGTGATCTATCTATCTGCCATTGGCTAGCTCATCCTCCTCAAATTTGCTTGCTGTGAGTCGGCACTAATTTGGTTGCAAGCAAAACCTTCAGTTCCTAAGGGAGGTTTGACTGTGCTGAGCTGAAGATCTAAAGCCCATGTCACGCTGCACAACGGATCAAAGAGGATGTAAAACAGACAAAAAAGTTTGGCCATCCATTGGAAAACACGATGCATCCGTTGTATACTCACTGCGTACGTCTGTCATATGCTCTATCCATCAAGCATCCGTCTACTGCTATTTCATCCGCTCAAAAAGTTTTGAGCTGCACAAAAACTTTTTGAGCGGATGAACTTTCCACCGCATATGATCTACATTCTGCGACACATACGGGCAACAAACGTTCTAACGTCCGTTGCATCCATTACACAATCCGATGGTATCCCTTGGCATCTCTTCTGGCCATCCACGCAACTCAATATCCGCTGCAGCTGAAAATGGAAAGGAGGGAGGAAACAAAAAGTACACGAACATCCACACACCACGTCGTGAGACACGGACATAGAAAGAGAAGTGGATGCAGCTCGGATATAAAGCATTAAAATGGACAAAATGTTTGTATTATTGGGACGTATCTCGATATTAGGATGTCTGGAGGATGTCTAGAGTATGTGGAAGGACACCTAGCGGAAAACCGACATTTTCCTATAAAAAGGGGAGGAAATCATCTGGATCTCACTATCAGTCCAGCAGCCCTGTGTGCAGACCTCTTCAGCCTTGCTCTTGCCCTTCCACATCATCCATTGATGTCCACCATGGATCATCGCACACTCCTTTTGATAGCCGCCATCATTCAACACCAGAACCAAGCCTCTTCCAGACTGTGTTTACCTTTCTACCAAGGAGAAGGAGACGGTCCAAGAGCTGTCTGGGTCCAAAGATGGAAACAGAGAAGAAGTGCAGTTTGGACTCTATGAGAAGCTGATGGTGGAGCTGAGGAATGAACAACACCATCAGCATTGTGGTCAGAGATGTGGCAGCCATCATCGAAGAATACCTGGAGGAGCTCCTCCAGTGTCCACCACTGAAGAAGGCTGGAGGAAACTTGCAGAGCAGTGGTATCAGGAGTTGGAACTTTCCCCACACTGTTGGAGCCATAGATGGGAGCACGTGGCCTGCAAAGCCCAGCTAACTCAGGGTCCAATTATTTCAACTACAAGGGCTTCTTCAGCATCATCCTCTTTGCCATGGTTGATGCTGACTACAAGTTCATGTACATCGATGCTTCAGGCAACGGGTCAGCTTCAGATGCCCAGATATACAATGCCAGTGACCTCAAGGATGGGCTGGAATGCAACCTCATCATGGGTTTCCCAGATCCAGTACCCCCTACCCAACGACACACAAGATGTGCCTACTTATCTCGTGGTGTTGGACGCCTTCCCCCTCAGAACCTCCCATGAAGCCGTACACTTCAAGATACCTCAACCGTGAAGAGAGGATCCTTCATCTACAGGCTGTCCAGGGCAATGACGGGTGGTGGAGAACGCCTTTGCATCCTGACCAACAGGTTCCAGGTACTTCTCACCACCATGCAGCATCGCCCACAGACTGTGAGGAGCATCGTGAAGCTTCCTGGCATCATGCACAATCTCATGGCACCTGCTACCAGTGTTGCAGAACAGGCTTGTGGACCGTCAACAAGAGAATGGGGACATGGAGCCTGGTGAATGGAGGCAAGGACGTAACCTGATAGGACACTGTGGATGTGCAAGGCCCCAACAGAGCTTCACGTGAAGGGAAGAAGCAGTGCAACCTCCTGAACACTGGTGCAACTCCCCAGCTGGAGCAGTGGGGATGGCAAGACAGCATGGGTAGATGCTTAATGGATGCTTCTTCAGCCTGTCTCATCACACTGGATGAGATGTTGCCATGTATGTTGAATGGCCTTACAATGAATAGGGCATTAATAAAGAGTTTGTTTATGTTGAAATGTGTTGATCAATGATTAAATTGTTATGAATAATAAAGGGCCATAGGTGTGGCAGCAGGGAGGGTGGACCATACAGTCCCACTATGCTTTCACTGGAGGTTTATCTATCCCACAACTTATCCTTACCCAATCACAAGTATCCTTATTCCCACAGCTATCGCTTATCCATCGCCACAAGCTATCTTATCCATCCCACACTATCCATCCCACATGCTTATCCTTACCATCCCAAACTAATCGCTTATCCACAGCTATCATTACCCAATCCCACAGCTTATCATTATCCCTACCACAGCTACCATTCCTACGCTATCCTTGACCCATCCCACAGCTATCCATCACAGCTATTATTACCAATGCCTACAAGCATCCAAGGCTTTAACCCTTTTCTTCAAAAGTTTTCCCCAATACTTTATTAAATGTAAAAAATGAACCTAAGTGTGGAAGCAATGATAAACTTGTATTATAACCAACTGTAATGAATTTTATTAAAGACAAAAATGACCCCGTAAAGTGTCTTAACAAAGATAAAGTGAACAAGTAATAACTCAGTCTCGTGCATTCTCTCAGTCATCTGAGTGTGCATGGTCTCAGATGTAAAAGCGGGCCAGGGACTGTGGAGGTGGCTGTGGTGGAGTGCTGTTGAGTCACGCATTGGGTGCCTGCCCCAAGAGTAACAACGGAGATGGTGTGTGCAAGGAAGCTCTCAGAGAGCCGGAACTCAGTCCTGTGAGGTTGAGAGGCTCTTCTCAAGTACCGCTGGGATTGCCCGCCCAAGACTGATGACTGATATTTGAGGAAGGGCTGTGGCTGTGGGGTGAGGAAGGAGGAGTATAGTGGGCTGTCTGGTCGCAGCGGTCAGGTGAGTGCATCTGAGAAGTCGTGGCACCGAGGAAACCTGGTTGGCTGGGAGGGCTGCCTCGCTGTGGAATCCCTGGTAGTGGTAGGCTTGGTAGGGTCGAGGGTCGTGTTGAAATCTGTGGAAGGGCTTGTGACATCGCTGGGTGGAGGGGGCAGACTGGAGTGGTAGGAGCATTCAGCTGGCCTGGAGGGTGGTGCAGAAGAGTGTGATCCTCCCTTCATCGCCGGTACTTGTGGCCTCGGGCAGATGGTCCATGAGGGTTCTGGGGCTCACGTCATGTGATGAAGGGGCTTGCGGTTAGAAAGATGGTATGTTGAGTGGGACCACTGGGAGAGGAATCTGTGCTGGTTTGATTGTGTCCTATCGCCAAGAGGACAGTGTGCTCTTGTCCTCAGTCTGCCTCTCTGCCTGCTTTCTGTGAGGTGAGCTGGGGGTTGGGGTAGGTTGGCTTGGTGCGCTTCTTTTGCCTTCCATCTGAGACGGGGACCTCCACGTCCTCTGGCGAGGGGAGTGCACTTGTCGGGGGGGTCTCTGCGGGCCCCTCCAATAGACACCTGCCTGGACACGGTAGCCTGTCTCCTGGCTGGAAGAGGATGCTCTCCTGTGACTGTCTGAGGGAGAGGGTTGACAAGGGCTGCTTCCTCGGTGGTGGATCTCACCACCAGGGAAGCTGTACTTGGCTTATAACGTACATCTCCGGTCATGGGCTTGAACAGCGGCCTGCCCGGTTTCTTCAGGTGCACCTTGCCATATCCAGGTGACATATGCTTCCACACCCCAGATAACATCTCGAAGTGTAGCCTCGAGGATCTCCGTCTTCGTCTCTCCAAGCTTCCTGCTTTCTCTTGGGTGTCGCATAGGAGCCTGTGCCCTTTCCTCCACAGGTACTGGTCTCTCAGTCCATTCCAGCACCGTCCTCTCATGTTCGAAAAGGAGTACTGTTCTCTCCCTTTTCCTTGCTTGCTATTTCTCACCTCTGGCAGGGCTTCAGACCTTCAGCAGCAGGCTTGAGGGCCTTGGGGTCTGTCCATCACAGCACACACAGGAGAAGCACCACCAGGCAGCAGGAGAAACAGCAGGAGCAGCACTCAAGCACCAGTAGCAGGAGAAGCACTCAGCAGCACCAGCAGAGAAGCAGCCAGCAACACCAGGAGCACCAGTGCACCTAGCGCAGCAGCTCAGAGTCGAGCACCGTGAGTGGATGGTGGTTCTGTCCTTCTTGCCAGCTGCAGGAGGTAGGCACAGGCTCTGCTTTCTTCCCCATTGTGGTTCTCTCAAGATGTCGCTGGCAGCAGTCTTTCCTCTGAATTGTGTACTGTTGCGAGCTGCATGCCTTTATATCTGCGTGTAGCTTACGCAATCATACTTCTATTCCTGCATGCGCAGTGAACGCTATGCATCCGATATCGCTGCCGCTATGCATCCTATAGGTGTCCGTATGGCATCGCTGTCATCCGCTACGCACCGCTACGCATCCGCTCCTTCGCTAATGTCGTCTTCGCTGTCTCCACCCGGAAGCCCTGCGGATGTGTCACTTGCTTTCCACTCTGCTCCATCCACGAATGCTCCCTATGAACATCCGCTTAATGTCCCCGCTACACCCTCGCTCATTGTCCGCCCTTTCGCGTATGGCAAAATTTGGGGCACTTTTGAGACGGATAACAACGATGGAAATTTGCTCGTCCTGTGTCCTTTGTTACATACGTTTTGGCATCCGTCAGCCAGTGTGACGCTAGCCTAAAGACTCAACTAAAAATCAGAAATCCAGAACCATTTCCTGCTTCCTAGCTAAATCTAAACCCCCACCATCCATTTCCCAGCACCAGCAAGAACAATAGGGGTCAGAAAAGAAATAAATCAGGTCAATTTAGCAGGCACGTGTTCCCAGGTAAAGGAAGTGAGTGGGTAGGTAGGGTTCCCTCAGGCCATGGTGGCGGTGCATGCTTGTGTTTCTGCAATCCGCCTGGTTAACTGCTTTGTTGGGGTGCCTGGAGGGAGATTTCTCTGTGGCCTCATCGAACCTATTCCTATGGCCTCACTGGTGGACCACAGCCCACAGGTGGTGACGTGCTGTTATGAGAAGCACTGTTATTTCCCACCGAAAGTGGTTAACCTATTATGCTCTCGTTTTGAATACTTGCCAATCTTTTGAACACTAGAATTGGCAGGCTGGGTGAGGATGGACTTCACCCATGTAATACTGCACTCGGACCTTGAATCTGGCTCCCAGCTTAACCCGCTGAGCCACTGGCACTTCCCATACTAATAGGAATGTAATAACATAAAGCATTATCAATTTCATAAATATAAAACATTAAACACTGTAGCACTACAATCCTCTGTTTGCCTATGCAGAATGGAATCAAAACCAATGCAGTTAAATCATTGAAAACATTTGTTTACACAACAAAAAAAATTGGCCCCCGGGGAAAAGGGGTTCATACATAGTAAGATTGGCTAATCCATTGTGATTAATCTAGTCCAGGCAGCCTTAGCACTGTTGCTGGATTGTACTAGTTATAATTGTATATGTTGTTGCTAAGCTGATCTTATAAGTCAAATGCAGAGTGTAGTCTTAATCCTTATGCTAGTCCAAATATTTAAAGAAATTTATTTGTACCTTTACTTGGAACTCAATCTCTTTCCGTGCTTAGCAATTATAGTTTCATTCAGCCTGTAAGTACTGGCCCTTTCAAGTTTAGAGAAATGGAAACAATTTCCTGTTGTTTGCTGAAAATCTGCTACAGGATCCCAGCTCTCATGGTTTAGCAAATGGATTATGATATTTCCAAGATGCTGCACCCCTTGAAAATATACAGATGGTAGTCTTATAAGACCAATTCAACGAGAATTCCATCCAGCTGAAATTAGTATTAATTAAGTTGAGAATATTTATTCAGGTTATGTTGTCAACAGTTTATGTTTGGCCAGTCCAGATCCATATGTACTTTTTTGTGACTATTTTGTATTCAAACCCAGTGCCTTTTTAACAGCACAAACTTATACTGTATGTCTACAGTAAAAGAAAAAACCCCATTCTCTCAACATTCCCAAATTTTCTGGAACAAGTTGAATTCCAAGACAATTTACGGTTGACACATATTGAAAAGAAGAATATGTCCCCTTATTTTCATCTTAGTTAAGGTTTTCAAATGTTTTTTTTTTTTCATTTAAATCAAGAAAACCTGGAGAGTCCAGACATGAACAATGAGCCATCTTCCTTTCCACATAAAAATGTGCTGAGAATTCTAAAAATCCATTTCTCACAGTTTATTAATGCAAAGGAATTAATGTTTAACACAGGAAGCAGGCTCAAGCCTCCTCACTAATATGAAATACTAACAGAAAGCCTATTGTGCAGGGGAGAACATTTCCGCCGATACTCTCAAGACACGTAAAAGGTTTCAGAGTGTTATTTAGCTCCAGAAATCCCTTTTCTTGTGTCCATGCATGTTTTTCCTAAAGCCCATGTCACACACCGCCAATGGAGCAAAAGGAACAAACGGACCGAGCAAAATGTTCCCCTCCGCTTGTATCGCTGCCGTCTCATAAGGGCCAAAAATTTGCATAACCGGAGTGGGATAACGGACGCGGGGAAGATGCAGGGAGATGCAACGAGGATGCGGAACGGAACCCAGCGGAGGAAGCAGATAGGGGCGGATGGCGCAACCGCAGGGCTTCCGGGGCCTCAAGCGAAACAATAATGCAGAACGGATACAGCGGATGCACAGGGCGATGAAGCGGAAGTGCACAGCGGAAGCCTAGCGGATGCACGGCGCGAAGCCTAGCGGTTATTTGCCTGGCGTTAATTGCCATGCGGGGGGGATCATTGCGCAATGGCCCCGCAGATCATACGAAGAGCGCTCGAAGCAGGTCGCCCATTCAGAGGAAAGACCTGCTGCCGAGACGGTTTGCCTGCCTTGCTGCGCTGTCTGCATGTCTGCCTGCAGCCTGCTGCAGCCTTGCTACCTCAGCCTTGCTGCCAGCCTTGCTGCCAGCCTGCTACCAGCCCTTGCTGCCGAGCCTTTTGCTGCAGACCTCCTTCCAGCCTTCCTGCCAGCTGCCTGCAAGCCTTGCCTGCCAGCATGCCCGCAGCCTTGCTGCAGCTCAGTCGCCTCCAGTTGCTTGCTGCCTTCCCTGCAGCCTTGGTGCCGCCTGCCCTGCAAGCCCTTGGTTGCCTGTCTGCTGCCAGCCTGCCTGCCAGCCTGCCTGCAAGCCTGCATGACTAGCCTTGCTTCTGCCTGCCTTCCAGCCTTGGTGCCTGCCTGCCTGCCAGCCTTCCTGCAAGCACTTGGTTCCACCTTCCTGCCAGCTCTTCCCTGCAGCTTGTCCTGCCAGCCTCCTGTGAGCACAGCAACTCCCACACCATGCGGTAAGCAACAAGCCAGCCTCCCAATCTGCTGCCAGCCCTTGGCAATGGGGGGACAAGGGCTATCATCCCCGCACCCTGCCTCACTCTGGTTCTGCTGGGGCTTCTAGCAGCACGGGCTCGCTCTTCTGGGGCATGGGGCTTCTGCACTTCTGCTCTGGAAGAGCTGATGACAAGCACTCCAGCACCATGCCACCTCCACAGCACCTGCAACCTGGGACTGAGCGACCAAAAGGAGTGCCAGAGAGTCATTTGCTTCGTTTTATAGCTTCTTGTATAAAGTTCTATTTATGTCACACACTTGGCTTCATTTTCTTTTTTTAAATAAAGTCTTAACCAACGTGGAAATTTTAGATAATGGTTTCAGCCTTTTGCATGCTTGTGGGAGGGTTAAGATAGCAAGTGGGATGGTGAAGGATAAGTGGGCATAGATAAACGTCCAGTGCAAGCAGTAGTGGGACTGTATGGTCCACCCTCCCAGGTGCCACCTTATGCCGCTTATTATCATAATAATGTAATAATTATCCACACACGTCAAACATAAACACAACTCTCTTTATTAACGTCCTGTTCATTGTAAGATACGGGACAAAATCTCATCAGTGGTGATGAGACAGGCTGAATGGAAGGCTACCATTCAAGCATGCTACCATCCTGTCTTGCCACTCCATGCTCCAGCTTGGGGAGTTGCAGACCAGTGTTTCAGGAAGGCTTGGCGCGCTGTCTTGCTTCAATGTGAGGGCTGTGTTGGGGGCCTTGCACATCCTGCAGATCATGACTCAGGTTCGCCACTTGCTCTCCATTCCCCCCAGCTCCTAATGTCTCATTGCCGTTCGGCGGTCCATGGCCAATTCTGCAAGACTGGGTAGCGGGTGCGCACGAGATGATTGTGCAGGATGCAGCAGCTTCCATGATCCTCTCCTCATGTCTCTGGGCGATGCGCATGTGTCGAGAAGTACCTGGACTTTGGCCAGGATGCAAAGGCGTTCTCCACCACCCACCTTGCCCTGGACATCCTGTAGTTGAAGATCCTCTCTTCACGGGTGAGGAGTCTGGAGTGTAAGGGCTTCATGAGGTAGGTTGTGAGGAGAAAGGCGTCATTCCCCACAGAATGAAGTAGGGCACATCTTGCGTGTCGTTGGGCAGGGGGTCTGGATCTGGAAAAACCCACGATGAGGTTTGCGTTTCAGCTCCTCCTTGAGGTGACTGGCGTTGTATACCTGGGCATCTGAAGCTGACCCGTTGCCTGAAGCATCGATGCACATGAACATGGTCAGCATCAACCATGGCGACGAGGACGATGCTGAAGAAGCCCTTGTAGTTGAAAATAAGTGGACCCGACCTGGCTGGACTTTGCAGGCCACGTGCTTGCCACCTATGGCTCCAAGGTATGGGGGAAGTTCCACTTCTGATACTCACTCGCTCTGCAACTTTCTTCTCAGCCTTCTTCAGTGGAGGGGCACTGGAGGAGCTCTTCCAGGTATTTCTTCGATGATGGCCTGCACCACTTCCTGACCACAATGCTGATGGTGTTGGATGGCACCTCCAGCCGCCTTCATGCTCCTGTAGGAGGTCCTGAGGCCAGGTGGCGCAGAGTGAGTGCACCTTGAGCCAGGTTCCAGGCTGGGGCAGAAGCTGGTGCTCTGCTTGGTCAACCTGGGTGTCAGCCGTTGCACAAGTTCGTCAAACATGGCTGGAGGCATCCTCATAAGTTCTGGAATGCACAAGAGTCTTCGCTCCTGAGCTCCACCATCAGCTTGTGTACAGTCCGTCCTCTGCTCTTCTGGCAACCATCTTCGATCCAGACTCTTTGGGTGGCTCCTTTCTTCTCACAGTAGAGTTCACAGAGCCTGCAGATGGTTCGCACTGTTGCAGAACGATGATGGCTGCCGAAAGGACTTTGTTACAATCCACGGTGGACATGACTGGATGCTGTGGAAGAGCAAGAGGCAGACGAAGGCTGCAGAGGTCTGCACCGTTTGGGCTGCTGGTCTGAAAAGAGATGCAGACGGTTCCTCCTCTTTTTATAGGCAGTATAGGTTCCCTTTCCATCCTCTAGGCACCCTCTAGGAATCCTGTAGGCATCTGCAGACATCCTTTAATATCCGAGATAGGTCCCCTCTGTGAACGTTTTTTCCGTTTTAAACGCTTTGTTTCCATGCTGCATCCGCTAGGCATCCGTTCTGCATCTGTTCCGCTTCTCCCTGTACCAGGGCGGATGCGCGTTGCGCGGATGCGTAGCGGACCGCTAGCGGATATAAGTGGATGCGTAACGGATGCGTAGCAGATGCGTAGCGGATGCAGACACGGACGAACTGGATACATTTTCCGCGCAATGTTTTAGGCAGCCCAAAACTTTGAACCGGATGAACGTCCATAGATGGATGCTGGACGGATAGAGAGGAAGCTAAACAGAGGCCAGTGAGTACATCATCGCGTTTTCGAATGGATGGCCAGGTTTTTTGTCCGTTTTACATCCTCTTTGCATCCGTTGGTTCGGTGTGACATAGGCTTAACCATCAGCTATGCAAGAGAACAATAAGAACTTTGTTCATTTCTAACTATGTTTGCTACGTCAATCTCTCTAGATTTGCAGAATGGATTGTTTTTTAGCGGTTGGATCAAAATAAATTTTCACATTAATTACGAACCACAAAATGTGTAGTGTCAGTGGCTGAAACTTGTGATAAAGATCCAAGAAGGCTGTATTGTCACAGGCAAATTAAAACAGGGGACCTTGTTAAGTGGGGCAGTGTGGCCCACCATCATGAAAAGTACATAAAAAGGGATGGAATGTCACACCACTGCTTGTCACCAACAACATTAGAGTAACATGATGAACCCTTCTTCGTTACTGAGGAAGAAATGAATGAAATGGTCATGGATTGCCAGGGTAGGCATAACCTGAATTACACAAAAACATTAAAGTGAACATCTGTCCTTTTTGCACACACATAAAAGCACTTCTGTTAATCTATAGAAATATCCTTGAAAAAAGCATAGTGAAAATGATGAAAAAATGAATGATTGGCATTGTGCAGTGCAATCCCCATGCCAGTGCATAATAAACAGTAGAGATATACCATTTAGTTTACAATTCACCAGGAACTTCTGAAGCAGAATCCTAAAAGAGCCTTCCTTCCTTCCTTCCTTCCTTCCTTCCTTCCTTCCTTCCTTCCTTCCTTCCTTCCTTCCTTCCTTCCTTCCTAACTAAATGTCCAATTATTCATTTTCTGTAGGTGCTCATATATGAACTGTTTCAGTAATAGTTCTTGAACTGAAAGACGAGATATCCATTGCTACCTTCCTCCAATGTATCCCTTTTAAATTATGGCTAGACAAAGGGAGGGGGCAATTAATGCTGTGTTGATTGGTTTCCCCTGTCATTTTTTTCCAAATGTTCTTTTTCGAACAATAATTCAATTTGAGGGGAAAGTTGTTTCTTTAGCTTTTAGAGGAGAAACACCCCCCCTCTCCTATTCTCATCAGGATTTTTCAGTAATATACGATAGCTGAGGAGTAGCTTACTCCAGTCTGGATGTTTTATTGTGGTGTTATCTTTCTAGCATTCATCAACTTTTCTGGTTTCCAAAATGCCAACTAATCATTAGGGAAGATTTCATGAGAGAAACTTACCTCACAGAGCTTTTTCCAATCAGCCAGCTTGAGAGATGTGAAACTGGGAAAATGAAAATAACAGTCTCTATTACTTCGTATCAACCAGCAGTAGCTTCAAAGACATTCTGCGGCACTTTGAATATCAGTTGAAAACCAGACACCCATTTGTAACAGGAAAAAAAAAAAAATCATTCACAGAGCCTGGAAGAAAGTTTTCAGAAGAGGACAGATAAAACTCCTTGTCTCCTATAGGGCTGTGTAAATCTTTGTAAAGAGATGCTTCAGAAGGTGTAAGACTACATTCAAAGCCCTTCTTTTGAATCAATAAAGCAGGGGTCACTGACAAGTTTAAGACTTGTGGACTACAATAGCCTAGCTGAGGAATTCTGGGAGTTGAAGTCCACAAGTTTTAAACTTGCTAAGTTTGGAGAGTCCTGCATTAAAGCACCAAGGAGCAGCCAAAACCACTAGCTGGGTCTGAAAAAAGAATGGGTTGCATTCACAGTTCAGAAAGATGCTTTGTATGTTGTCCAACACATTTAAAGCACTTTTATTTGCAAGTGATTTTTTTAAAAATGCATTAAGTATTGTTACTTGGTCTGCATTTTGGTAGCTGTTGTGGAGTGTTTATATTGGATAAGTATAATATTAATGTAACCAAAGCATTAACAGTAAGGTGATCAATTTTTTACAATGAGAAGCAGGAACAAATAAATTGAAGAAAAAAAAACAAAGCTACTTGCGCACGGTGCACTGTTGCATGCGATGCACTTTTGCACACGGCATACTCTCTCAAAACAATTCTCCTGTGTGGAGCGCTTGTATCTCATAATTGTGTCTCGCCGCACTGTACTGAGCCGTGATGAATCATCATGTCAAATACAAATACGTCATATCACACACAACGGATCAGATCGGCATCAATCAAATACAGAGATTTACAGATTAGTCTTCAAATATCAAAAAGGAGGACATGTAGGAGGGCACTTTTTGAGAGAGGACAGAACTTACAAAAGGAGGACCTTAATTTACAGACCTTGTGTTTGAAATCAGCCATCTTTCTTTGATAGCCAGAAGACAGACTGAGCAGACATGAAGACAGATATGAGCCCAGTGTTACTGTTATGGTGAGAATAATTTTATTTCTGTTTAGATTTTTGTTTATCTATAGAAAGAGATTAGTATTTCCAGATTTGCAGTTTTATCCTTATTTTTTTAAATCATTTTTACAAAATGAAAGGTATGACCTTACATCAGATCAATGCACACAATTCTTTTTTCAGTTCTAAACAACAGTGAATACATATGTATATGTAGATGGGAAAAAGAGAGAAGGAGGCATTCAGGATTTAGTAAAAATAATTTTGAAATCTTTCTTTCTCTCCCAATGCCCTCCTCTCAGGTTATTTCCTCAGTACTTATTATTCCATAAGAAAAACTTGCATTAACACTGTCCCTTATCCTAAATATTCAGCCACTAATTGCAGAAGAAAATAAATATCTTTTTGTGGCATACTGGCACAGATCTCTATTACTAAATCTAGACTAATGAATAATTTTCTTGCTGTTTTTAATCCTTTTTAGTCATATTAAGCAGAGGTATTTTAAGTTCTTTCAGTCATTTATATCAAATGTTTTGTAAAATATATGAAAACAGAAATGTAGGGTTTAATATTTTTTTAACTGATTGCCTAACCCCAGAAAAATACTAGTTTCTGGCAGTTTAATCTTTCTTTTATGCTACAAGAGTGTGAAGACCTGCATAGTTTAGTGGCTTTGGTAACTTTCCAATAATTATCAGTGATGTAGCAATCCAAGTGCATGGTTCACACAGACTTTAATAGGAACTTAAAGCTGTAGTATTATCTTGACAATAGACCTTCTCAGTGGGACTTCTCTCTGAATCCATTAAGTGAACACTACAAAAAGTGTTTATAATATCAAGAAGAGACTGACTAGGGCTAAAATGGGAGTTGGAGTTTCTAAACCTACAAGCCAGAACTCAATTATAAAATTGTATAAAAATAAGGGGAAAAAAACGCCCCAATAACCCTTTCATTTAAGAACAAAATCCCTAGAGTGAAGTGTAACATATTCTATGGATAAGTGTTACCAGCAGTGACTTCATAAAGACGTGAATGTGGCTAATGATGAGAGGCATTGTCGCTGGGGTTACAGCACAGATAACATGTGTCCTTCATGGAGATAATTTCTATGAAATAGGTGTTTTCGGTATTATGAGAAGTGTAGCAGGAAGAATGCTCTTATTGCCAGGGTACATCCTGTACACATCCATTTGGGGCTTAATGTAACATAATATGGTTCCCTCCCACACACAATTCACTCTTCACCAGGCAAGACCTGAAAAAGATTTTATTTTAATTATTCTAAAACACATCTTTTGGTAATACCTTAATTCGACGAACTCTCACATTTCCTCAGGAGTGTAACTAGATACACGCTCATGGCTTGAAAATAAGTTAAACCTGTTTGATCCTTCCTCTTTTCTGGCTTTCCATCTTGTGTGATAAAAATTCATATTTGTAAATGGCCAACCTATTAACTAGGGATGTCAGGGTACGGACCTGTGCAAAATAATGTTCATTGTAGCTATTTTTCCTCTAATGAGAAAAAAAAAACCCAAGGCACCCTTACATTTCTTCCACTATATGTGATCAACAGTGACACATTTTTAAATATCATTCTTATGCTTCTTAAAAGTAAAAGTTGCTGTGGGATGGGAAGTAAAAGCTTGAGGATGGGAAGTAAAAGTGTTTAGGGTGGAAACCACCAGAATCTGAGGGCAAAATGAGATGGTTTAGACACCTACAAGGAGAAATAAAAATGGGGTGTTCTCCACACACCAAACAACCACATTGTTTCATTTCTACTTTGGCTACTTCACCCCATAGATTACACAAAAGCCTGAAGACTCATTTTGGCAACAACCATATTTACTAGCAATAACAACCCTCAGATGAATAGTTTCTTGAAACTCAATGGCAGCTTTATCTGACCAGTGCCCTAAATAAATCAGTTCTTATTATTCCACATTCATTTAATCCAGGGACATTAGTCAGGGAGACCTTTCTCAGTCCAATAAACAGCAACAGTTGCAGTTTTTCTTTATGAGAGCAGTTGTTCAACCTAAATTAGAGGAAGCATTCAGGAAATGCAGAAATTTTTGCAGCATGATTTAAAGATATATAATGTCAGGCTATAATAGGGCAAGAAAACTGCACCCATGTGTATAAATATACCAGGGTCATCATTCTGGTAAATGGGGGTTATTTTAGAATGTGTGGTTTATTTTATCTTCTCAAAGCCATCTTTAGGAGCACAAGTTATGTTCCTGTTATTACGGAGTTGCTCTTATATGATTGAGTTGGATTTGTACACCACCCTTCTATTTACCTGATGGTCTGTCATCTTACATTCCTGATAAGATTCTGTTTGTCAAATATTCTTCAGCCAAAGGATGTGTTTGTGATTTGATCTTGGTTTGATTTCTCTACTTCAAGAATTAGTACTAGGTGCTTTTTTTAAAAAAGAGAACTCTTGTTTTATCAGCAAAAAACTGGGACATTGTGAGTACTAGTTCCAGCTTAGGCACAAAGTCATTTGAGTGCTAATTGCTCTGTTCTCAGCCCTAGGAAGAAGGCCATGGAAACACTTCTAAAATTTTGTCAAGAAAATTGCAAAGGCAGTCGCCAGGAATCAAGATAGCTCCTCCACCCGCCAAGTAATGTAGTCTATTTGCTCTCAAAGACTAACATTAACCTCTCTAAGGAGACATAGGCAGTTGATAATAGAAGCACCTCTTTTAGGATGAAAGTCTCATGCCCCGCTAATTATTCAAATTCAGCAGCAAAACTAGACTACTTTCTTGTTTGCCTCTTCCTTTTACCTCTCTGAAAAATGAAGAAGGGAAGAGGGGTAAAAAATGGAGGATATGTGCACACTGGGACAGAGAGAAGAAAAAAGGAATGAGTACAGTACTAGGAGGTGGCAGGGTAGACTAGCCATGTACCAGGTATTCACAGATCCATGTGTGTGGCATTCAGTCATAGGCTTTCTTGTAGTCCAGGCTATGCCCAGATTGGTTTTGTCAGACCTTAAATCTTGGGCGATTATTGTATCTATGAGCAACCAGTCTTTTCAGCCTCTGATGTTATTCTCATGTATTGGCCCATATGGCCCTATAGTATGGTGGCTATGCAGATAAGGCACATATAGTTAATATTAAATTTATATTTAATATAAAAATTATATTAAATATATTATATTTTTAAAAAAATGCATATTAGTGGTCCTCAGGATTTAAAAGTATGAGTTTGGTGGTCCCTGATATCCAACAGGTTGGTGACCCCTGATCTAGTCCACCCAATCAAATTTACAGACCTATATTAGCAGCTATGGGTTCTGCTGGGTCATAGAAATTTTACCATTTGGTTAATGTTACTTATGGTAACTTCCAAGCTTGCTATGTTTTTTTCCTTGGGCCCTTAAAGATAGATAATGATAATTTCTTATTGTATTTGGAAAAATTGGTCAAACAGTAACCTGTATTTCATATAATGCTATTTAATATTTTTACCATACAGCCAAGTATAATTTCCCTTTGAGAATGTAGATAGAACACATGGCTGTGATTTAAAGCACTGAACAAAAGAGCTGTTCCTAAATATTAAGGAGATTCTCAGGAGCCTAAAGTTGTACTAAGACTGGACCCCTTCTATGCACAGAATGAATTGTGAATTCAAAGACCTCCAGTAGTTAATGACAAAACTTTTTGTAGTTTTCATGTAGATGGCAGCATGTACATATATACACGTATATATTTTCTATAATATATTTTAGCCTGTTTTCATTACAAATAAGCCTGTATAAATTCAAGGTCTATCTAAAAATACTGATTTAAATACATCCCATTTGCAGATTCTACAGCAACAGATATTTTCTTGAATCTATTTCATGCTATGGTAAAGAGAAAAAGGAAGTGTAGAAGAGGAAATCACAGAATATTTGTAAGCTTGAGATATCTTACAGGTTGGGAATCTTTTCAGTTGCAAATGCATTTATAAAGCTATCATAGAACATGAACAAAAGGTAAAATAAAATATTATATGAATCCATTTCTTAAGATGTCTGATTGTTTCTTACTGCTTTTAAATATGTAGGTGAATCTTAATTAAAATTATAGCTTTTGATGGTGCCCACACATTTTTAGGAGTAGATAATTACTGACAGATATCATATAATAAGAAGCTGCTTTTAATTTTTATCTCAAGCTTATGCTGCAATTGTCTACTTATGTTTCCAGAAAAAAGCCCAACTGAATTCAGTAGGAATGACTTCTAAGTAGATCTAGGAACCAGGATCCATGTTTAAGCTTTTAATATAGGGACTGGGGTCATTGTGTATTTCTTTATAAAAATGTCCATTAAAAGATATTTTGTTTTCTTGTGTGACTAATGACAGTGACAAATTTTGGAGTTATTGTTATTGTTATTATTATTATTATTATTATTATTATTATTATTATTATTATTATTATTATTATTATTATTATTATTATTATTTGCCATCTATCTCCCCATGGGGCTTCCAACAATAAAAGCTTACAACAACAAAAACAGAAAAATCAGAGAAGTGTACACAACAGTAGTAAAGTAATGGAACAATAAAATAAACAATGAAAAAGAAAACAATGATACAGCTATATGGGTGGAGAAGCAAGGAGTGGGTGGGAGATTGCTATCAATCTAGTAGTCACCTCCAGTGTGGATATTTTATTTAATTTAAATTATTTATTTAAATATTTAATCTAATTTCTGTTATTATGGGTCCGCTTTTCTGGAAGAAGAGATAATTTAAAACCTTCCTAGGAATATGTTTTTTTCCAGGGACACAGTAAAAGGGGAACCCTTGTGGTAAGGTAGGTGTACCATGATTTACACCATCAAAGCTGACATCAGGCAGAGCAGAGAACAGCTGAAAAAAGTAGTGTGAAATCAGAAGACATGTAGAGACCTGGCCAATAGAACCTCCAAGAGTCAGATAAGATTGTATAGTTAACATCATTATCATCGCCCTGATTTATCCAGCTGAAGAATTCTTAGTCTTTCAATCCAGAATTTGCCTCCTTAGACCAACTGTATTAAAGAGAGAAGAAAGCAAAAGAAATCTTTAAAAAATGAAGTTACCTTTGATATTCTTATCAACAGCCCAGAAGTAAGAATATTTTTGAAAAGCTCTGTGTTCATAATGGTCCAGTGGGTGAATGACGGGGATCCAATCTAGTTTTTACCAGTTGTGTGCTAGTATAAACAGGATTATGAAAGAAAGGATTTTTGGAGCAGATAGAATTAAAGGCCTCCCAGCAAGCATGTAAATTGCCAAATGTAGCAATATTGCACTACAAATGCAGTTTGCCACATCTACTGTTTTAATTTCTCCCTTTCACCAAAGGGGAAAAGAAATAGTCTGAAGAAACAACAGTTTGACAGACTCTGTCTATCAGTGGTTGAGAGGCAGTTGAGAACTGCTCAGGTGTCAACTAAATGGAATGAAAAAGCAGGCAATTAAGAACCCATGAAACATGGCATATCTTAAAAAAATGTTCTTCCCTGTCCTGGAGCATCTAAATTTGCACATTGCACTAAAATTAAAATGTCATGTGGTTTCTCAGTCTTGGCTGCTGCCACAACGTAAAATGACAGTAGGTTACCAGGAGGGAAGAAGACTTTATCAGTCAATCCTTCAGCTGCAAATCAAAGAGTATATATTAGTACTCTGGTGTGACCCATCAGTCAAGGTTATGAACAGCTTCCTGAGAAGAATTAGATATGTACTCAGGTACATTGGTTTGATGGTCATCCCAAAATAGACATGTGCCATTTGGCACTTTGACTGAAGTTGCATTCTCAGAACAGGATGAGAAAAGCAAATACAAAATTTGTCCACATAATAACTTCAACCTGGCCACATCAAAACAAACAATTATGCAAAAAAACAAACAAACACCCCACACCTTTTAATCCTGTAAAAATTCCAAATGAGATATTCTGATTCCACATGTCTACTTTTCTGGTAAGAAAATATAAACTTCATTTGCAAAGTTTCAATATTTAAGGCTGTTCATAATGTAGCCTGTTGCATACATTTTCCCCCTCCCCACATATAAACAGACCTGTAAAAAGAAAATGTTTAATGGTACAAGAATAATATAATTTAAAATCCCCAGTGCCAGAACGAAGTCAATTTTTGACAGTTGATTTAGAGGCGGCCCTGCATTAGCCTCTTCTTATCAGATGAGGTTTGTATTAAATTTCCCTGATGCAATTTTCAAGGAAAGACACTGCAGGTTGTTGCTTTTTGTGATTGGCTCTGACACATGCCACTGAAAGGGCTTTTGGGCAGAGAATGATTTTTTTTTTAAGTCTGTATTGAGTTCAGGCTGATTTTGATAGCCCGTTTCAGTCAAGAACCATAAAGTTATTGCACATTTAAAACTATCAGTGTGAGCCTCATTCTATCTCTCGGCTTCTTTCTGTCTCTCTCCCTCTCATCATTTCAGAGGACTGCAAGGTTACAGAAAGGTCTAATCAATTGTCAAACTCTCCTTTATCACCAAGAAGGTGGATTTCTTTTTTAAAAAAATAAAAAAATCCTAACTGCCCTGCTATTGGGGGTTCTTCTGACTACACTGCACCCTTTTCACATACAATGCTACCATGATTAATGTCCTCCCACCTCAGACCTTGTTAAAACCTGTTCTTTAAAGCAGCCTGGCGTACCACAGCGAGAGCAAGAGTGAGGTTGCATAAATCAACGTGTTCTCAGAGCCCCCAGGATATCCATTATAGATGCCAGCTGGATGACTGGAAGATAGAGAAAAATGAATATTGTATCCTGTGGCCTTTTGCCTCTAATGACCACTTTTCAACATTTTTGAAGGCATGATTAAATTTTGATAACTGGGGAAGTCACTCTGAACAGGCTGAAATAGAGATAAATTGACTGAGGGTCTGACATCTCAGTGGAGAGCAGGCAACTAATTAGTGTGTGAATCGCACTCTGAAAGAGATGTAAAAAGGAGGCAGGTTTAATCAGAGGCGCTGTGAGGTACAGGAATAGTTGGGGATAATTGCAGCCTAGGTAGAAATCACAGGCTCAACGAGAGGCTTTTTCTGTCCTCTTGATTGGCAGTCGCTGACCTAGTGTCTCAAACCCTTGAACTCCTACAACACTAACAGCCTTGTCAAAGCAATTTGCTTGCAGCTCTCCATGACTGCTTATTTCAGCAGTGGTGGTGCTGGGACACCCAATTGGAAAGGGTACTTTGCTCCTTGGCTCCAGTGGGAGCTGGGCGGAACAGCCTCATTATTTCTGATGACTTTCCTTTTGAACCTTTTACCCCCGCCTCCCCGCAACACACTTTACAAACCCCTACCTGGACCCTCACACTTGGGGTTCTTCTGGACAGAAGAAGTGTCAGATCAATTTAACTGTTGATTACTAAGGGAAAGAAAGAAGGGCGGGGATGACTATCGATAGAATATCATATCAAATTTCTTATGGCGGTCATCGCGGTACTTGCAACATGATATATCCTGGAAGGGTACTATATAGATCGTAATGGATACTTTTATGATAAGTTTAAGAAACAAAAACAAATATTTGATTAATGACTATCTGGGACAAAACCATAGTATTGGATGCAACTACAACCTAACTAAAAGATTCAGAATAGTAAAAACACAGTTTCCCTCTCATACACACTGATACCCAAAGACATATATAATACAAGTCAAGGGGGAAAGAGAGAGAGGGGAGGAGAAAGAGAGAGAGAGAGAGAGAGAGAGAGAGAGAATATTTAGCTTAAGCAAGAATAAATATCAATGTCAAAAATCTTGCACACCATATTAGCCTCCTTTGGCAGGTGTATGGAGATGAATGATGAAGGAACAACAGTATTCTGTTGATTTTTGTTTATCTGAAAATGAAGTAGAGTTCCTCAGCATTAAATTTTATTTTTGCCCAAGGCTCTCTAGTTTCTAAACTGATCAATTCTATAGTATTGGTGGGTTTGGAGTGTGTGTGTGTGTGTGTGTGTGTCTGTGTCTGTCTGTTTGTGGGTGGATACTGGATACTGTGACTGGAGTTTGATGTAATTTTATCTTCCAGGGGCCTTCAGCAAAGAGTTTTAGTTCATATTTCTCATGATAATAAGGAGCTATCGTTATTAGTGCTACATAATTAAATGTTTGGTTAAAGTGGTCGCTTTTGATTAGGTGGGCAGTTTAGTCAAGTTTTCTCTATTTTTCCATTTCTTCCATTTTTAAGAGACTGCAAGTAGCTAAAAAGCATTTTTTAAAATGTAAAACAACAGTTTTAAACTTTTGTGAGTATGAGTTGGATCTGTCTATTCAAACTTATGAAGAACTAATATTTTCTGAATTCTCCATAATATTCTCAATTCCACACATAAAACATATGGAAAGCCATTTCCAGGACAAAAAAACATAAAGCCACAGTTCCCCCACTTTGTCCTCACCCTTTGAAGATCTGAAGTGTATTGCTTATTTGATTATTGCGCTTCTAAGTGTATGGGGGGAAAAAACTAATCACTTTTCTTCTGGTCTTGCTTCTTGCTGCTGAACCCATTACTGTATGCATTTTGTTAAGCCATCCATGTGTTTGGTGCTTCAAATAATTTATTCTTTATAGACTGGGTTGGGCAAATGAAATATGAGAAAGAAGGAAGGGTTATGCAAACAATCTTTCCAATGAAAATACAAAGCCCAGGAAATGTAACCTTGAGAACAAGACCAAATGTCACAACAAAAGGGAAGTAAGAGTTTCTCACTGTTTACAACTATCTAGACCTGTTTTGTAGCTCAAAAAGTGGGACAACCATTTAAATGCCCCACAACAAATGCAGTTTGTAATCCTGATGTGGCAAGGGTCTATATACCATAAAAAGCTTTTCAAATGGACAGTATATCATGGATGATTGCATAAATGTCTACCTCGGTGATAATGGGCTTACTGTTATGAGAATATGGCCAGTTATTCAATAGGCTTGTCTCAGAAGGCATAATGACAAGATTAAAAGAGGAATTACTTGATCAAAACCTTATGTAGAAGGTATCAATTCACAAAACTCTGTTTTGTAGTCATCATTTTCAGTTTCCATGCTCTTTTCACAATTAGCAAACTGATGAGATTCCCAAAGACATGTTACATGTAAGTGAGTCAAGAAACTGAGAATCAAGCATTGTTAAAAATATCAAATTCAAAAATGAATTCATTTATTGGCATTGCAAAGCACAAGAAAATGCCCATCCCATTGAAAGGGAAATTGTTGATATTCAAACAACCTCAAAACTAGAAAAGACACTTATGTGAAGAAACAACTTATACTAAAAGAAAAATAACATCATTAGTACAAATAAACTAGTCTGTAACATGAATATAATCTACTTCCTTTTTTAGTCCTACGTCCAAGAAGTTCCTCCTTATCATCTGTAGATTCTCTGATTGCTCACTGCAACATCCAATTTATCAGAATGTCTGAGCATTTATTTTCTATGACTACTTCTTGATGATACTGAAAACCCACAGATACCCATGGGTCTGAAAGATAATGCTTCATTCAGTGTGGAAAGCTGGTGAAATTCACGAATGAAATCCTGTGTCAGCTGACTCAGAAACATGGTGGCTTCCAAATATTTTGGACTTCAACTCATTCCTTTCCTTCCTTATTGGCCATTCTGATTGGAACAGATGGAAGTTGGTATCTTAATGTTTTGGAATCCACTAATTTCCTATACTGTTTCTATTTATATGGTACTGAGACAATGCTTTAAAATAAACAGGGCCATACAATTTTGAATTTTCTGTATGGATTCATGGCTCCAGCGCACCTGATGTTATCCATAAGAAATGGATTGAATACTTGCCACTTACATATGTAGTGGGGGAAAAAAAAATCAATGAATTTCCCATTGGCAGGTAAGGAGTCATTGACACATTTCAGGAACAGCAACTTCTTTCTCTGACTCATATTGCTGTGTTTGTTCAATGAACATGCTGACTCCATGTCTAGTTATTACCAGCAATCAATGATTCTATGCTCTTAAAAGAAAACAAGCAGTGAAGCATTCACAGATGACAAGCTTAAATTGGACAAGACGCTGAATGTGTCACAACATTGCCTGGCAAAATACAAAAGCTTAAAATAGAAGGTCCTAAGGAGCCTATTGACATGGTATAAACTGTCAGCCAACATTTCAGGTAACTATCTCATCTAATCTATTCAGTTTGGGTCAAGAATTTTGCACCGAGTGAGTAGATGACTACGAGGTCATGGGTTAGGTTCAATTGTGTAGCATTAGAACTAACACTGTGCTATAAATTGAAGCTCACTTCACTTTTATTTTACATGCTTGTGGACAGTTTATTGTGAAACAACTAATACTGTATAGGTAGCATAGGTAGCTGGTGCTTCTAACACTCCTAGAATAGAGCAAGAAGATTTTGAGGGTGAATCTGACATCCACTCCAAACTGAAATATCTTTTGAACAAACAGCAGTTATCTATTTGTAATAAAGAAAAATTAGAAAGAAGTTTTTAAAGCTCTAAAACAAGGTTTACTAGAGGGGTTTCATCAGTCTTGTATACTCACATTATTTTTAATTTTAATTTTTTACCTTTGGCCATACTAGGTAGATATGATTGGCACTCCGAAATTGTCTGGAGAACATTATATTGCATACCAAAAGCACAAAATTAATTCACTAAAAAGTAGGACAGTCTTAATACTTTAAGTTCAATTTCTGACATGCCTCTAAAAAAAAGCTGATCATTGAATGCTATTGGTAGAGTTAAAACATTCTTAAGTTTTCTTAAATTTCAAATTATCAAACTGAATTAAAATAAATAGTTATTACCACAAATACACCCACACCCACATGCAGGACAATATAAATATCATGAAGGGGGGGGGGGGGNAAAAAAAAAAAAGAAGGGGGGGGGGGGGAGAAAGAAAGAAAAAAGAGAGAAAAAAAACAATTTGGGGAAAGATACTGCACCTATAGAGGGCTTAATCATCAATTAGAAATAAAGTACTGAAGAATATTAGGTCAATTCTTATTTATGAACAGTGAATAACAAATACAAAGTTGAAATCCGAAGTTTATAATAGGTTATCTTGAGGCCATCAATAAAAGTAAATCCAAGGATTGGCAACAAGTTCCTACTCAGTTACACAGAATAAGGAAGCCAGCTACAGTACACATCCATCAATCCATTCCAAGTACTCTTTCAACTAGTTTTGTGTTTAAAGTGGGTTTACACCTCATAGTTTCTTGTTTTCTAGTAAGATATCTTAACCATTACACCAAACTTGCTTTCTTTGTATGTGTCTCTTCTCTTTGTCTTCCACATATTGCTTAAAGAAACAAGATTCTGCCTCATATTGCTAATGAAGAGTTAATTATAGATAGTGTTGAGGCAATCTTTATTAATAGATGAGGCTGGTAGTACATTTAGTGCTACCTCCTGTTCAGGTGGAAATGTTATTCAATATACAACTATAGCAATGGTGCTTACATAGGGAAAGCAAATGTTTGAAAGGCACAGTAATTTGCACCTGGGTTAATAGTGGTAGAACATAATAAAAAATAAGGGTTTTCAATTAATGACCTTTCTCTTTATTTTCTCTGTACGATTTCTGCTTTCAGTGTCAGCTTATGTGACAAAATGGTGCTGCAAGTATTAGCAGCACACAATAAATTTGTATAGGCCAGGCATCAGTGATGACTTAATTGCTATGTTAGTAAAAAGGCTGTAGCCATTATGCTAAATTATTAAAAATATTACCCAATGTAATTTGTCAGAATGTTAGTCATTACTGTATATGTGGAAAAAAGGAAGCATCCATTTTAACATTAGTGTTTGGGAGAAGGAATGTTCATTTATTGAATACATCCTTTCAACTAAATGAGTTCAGGTGTGCCAAATACTTCCAGACCTGGATGCCAAAAAAGAACTTTCCATCGATGAGATGATTAACAAAGAAAACGGTTTGCAATATGACAAAAGACAAAAATGCTCTGATTTCAGATTTGTCTGGTTTATGCAGTGTTTTGGCTTCCTTTAGAAAAAGAACTGAATACATTTTCATTCATTTATCTTGGTTATTCTGAATCCAGATTTGAGGATATGTAAAAGTGTAACACAACTGCATGACATTTCTATAAGTTACAACAGAAAAGGACATCTGAACATAGTACTTTTTAAATTTGTAGTTCTCTCTAACCAGCATCACCTTAAGAATAGAATACAAGAATATAGACATTGATCACAAACCACAGACTTCAGAATTTAGATAGAATAGCCAACTTTTTAGTGAAAGGCACTTCTCTGGGTGATTTAAACTCTGTTATGGGAAGAATATCACTGCATATTATTTCGGGATTCACTGGGCTGGATTTTTTTTTCCAGTTTTTGGCAAAAAGAATTTGGGATTGATTCTGTAAAAACTGTGCCAGGAATACATTTTAAAATATATTCTAGATGTTGCTATGTTTCCCTTCTCCAACTGACAGAAATTCATGCTGCTAGCCATTAGTCATGCTGGATAAATTTCATTTAGACGGCACTCTGAATTATGGATAATTTCAGGGCAGTTGAATCAGAGCAGCCCTGATTTAAATATTGGTTTAACGAGTTAAGGGATACTGACATACAGTATATTTAGATCACAGATGTCAAATTCGACCACAACATTTATTGCCTTTGAGGAACTGGGGTGGATATGGCCTATGCATGATGCATCTGACCTGTGGGCCCCAATTTGACACTCCTGATCTACATTCAAGGCACTTCAGTTCATTAGCACTCTATGATAATAAAAGATTGGGGAAGCGTGCTAACATGAATGCCTATGTCAAGGATATTCAAACTTGGCAAGTTTAAGACTTGTGGATTTCAACTCCCAGAATTCCTGAGCTAACATGACTGGATGAGGAATTCTGGGAGTTGAAGTCCACAAGTCTTAAAGCTGTCAAATTTGAAGACCCCTGGCCTATATCATGGTGGTGGAAGTGCTTAAAAATTGAATGGTAGCATCTTTACCATCTTCCATGACCAAATAGAGAGCTGAAGACTTTCGTCACTGGTGCAAGGAGCTGGCAGAATTTTTTTTTCTTTAATGGTTGAACAAAACTCTCTTGAGAAACATGCACACTCAACCACTGAATATGTGAACATAAAATCTCCCTCAATCTCATTTGATTTCTTCTCCAACCACAAACTACGTGGATTTCCGATTAAAAAAATTCTACTGTTTCCTGGCTACCTCCACCTCAGGAGATTGAAGTGGACACAATAACACTGGTCTACAAGAAGAAAGCCTCAGAAATGAAAGTAGCATAATTTTACTAGAATTGGGTCACTAATAAAGGAAAATTAAGTCCTGAGTGTTAATTGGCTCCAGTTACCAAGACATAGCTTCAGATCAAAATTGCATCAAATAATTCAAAAAAGGGAGATGTGAGATTATGCTTCATAACTTTTCTGCAAAATGTAGCAAAATGTAATGGCACCACACCAATCATTAAAATTTTATCTTTTTATTGACACCACTAATATAACTTTCCATTCATTTATTGAGTTTTTTATGTAATATTTTCATGCTTCTTGCATGAAAAACTCTAACAGATTAAATGACAAAGTTCCATCATCATTCGGTATCTAAACTGCATTGTTTGGCTTTTCTCTTGTGAACTGTAATAGGATCATCCCTTGGAAGATTCCAGCAGTAATTGGCAAGCATGGACGGACTCCATTTCCCTTGGTATTTTTTCTCCATGACTGCGATATCTGGTGAAATCTCTCCCCACGCTCATCACTCACTGCCCCACAATTCAAAGGGAAATAGTCTAAATGTGAGTGTAAGAAGTGAAGTTTCAGTAACATGTTTGCACCAAGTGCTTTATAGGACCTAAAGCCCCTGTCACACTGCACCAACGGATGGAAAGAGGATGTAAAATGGAGAAAAACACTTGCCATCCATAACGCGATGCCTTCCGTTCTGACTCACTGCCTCCATTTGCTTCCTCTCTATCTGTCCAGCATCCGTCTATTGACATTTCATCCGCTCAGAAGGTTTTGAGCTGCTAAAACTTTTGAGTAGAAAAATGTATCCAATGCATCCGTTTCTGCATCCTCTAGGCATACAGGGGACACCCGTTCTGCATCCATTACACATCTGCTATATCTGCTAAGGCATCCGCTGCACATCCATGCAACTCAAATCCGTTCCAGTGGTAAAACAGATGCAGGGAGGAAGCGGAATGGACGCGCAGCGTTAGTAGCATGGACGGAGAAAGGATGAAAGTGGATGCAAATCGCATCTGCATCATCCACTACGCATCCGCTCTGCATCCGCTCTGCATCCTCTACGCATCCTCTACACATCCTCTACACATCTGCTCTGCATCCGCTCTGCATCCTCTACGCATCCTCTACGCATCCGCTCTGCATCCGCTTTCCATCCGCCCTGCGTCCTCCCCCCGTCCGTTCCTTTCCGTGTTATCCACTTGGTTATGCAATTTTTGCCCCTTTTTGAGAGCAGATAACAATGGATGGAACATTTTTCTTGTCCGCTGTGTCCTTTTTACAAACGTTTTGCATCCGTTGTGCAGTGTGACAGGGCCTTAAGCAAAATTTCCATGTGTTTTTCATAGTCTGCTGCTTGCTGTTCTCAAAGAGACGGTAAATTTATATACTTCCATGTGGTACCCTTTTCATTGTTTTATTATACTTTGTCCAGCAGTTATGAGGCATCTTGGTCATTAGATACCTCCCTCCCTTGTAGGAAAATATAGTCATCTGTGTATAAATCTTTATTGTGAAATATCTTGAAAACTTTAGCCAATCAGCACCTTTATCACTTGTTTTCTAATTCATCTGACCAAAATACGTAAAATTAACACGTTTTATCTCAGGGGTTGATAATTTCCCCAAATTTGTAATCCAGTGTCATCCTTAGAGCACGAATGGCAGAAAGTAGATATGGTTCTTACTGATAATAGATCTCTATGAGAATGATTTACAGAAAACTTCTAGTATGGTTTAATTTTGATTGCTTAATGATAAAAACAACAAAATGACTTATCTCCCCTACTGACCTAATATTGTTGCTTCAATAATGGATTTCTGCATTCTACATAATCTCCAAGTCCCTTCCAAACTTTCATTCTGTTATTCTATTTTGCTATGGTTCCTGATCCTGTCATAAAAAAACTGGGGGAGGGGGAGTAATCACATTTTGTTTGGAAGAATATTAAATGTCATTTAGCTCTAAGTTTCCAAGAAAATTTGGAAGTTTTGAAGATCTTAATTCAAATAGGCTTCAACTGGTGCCTCTTTGAATTTTAGTTCCAATCATACAAAGAAAGAAAGAAGAAAATAGCTTATGTAATCCTATAGTGTTCATTCCCTGATTTAGAAGAACTCTGAAAGGAGAACTGAAAAATGCAATTTCAGTGATATGTATGTTGCTGTTATTGTACTATTATTACAAAAATTTAACTTTCAGATAATTGCAGGCCTCTATTTTATTATTTTCTATTTTTTCTTCCTACTTGGAATCATTTTTAGCTTATGTTTTTATTATATATCAAAAGAATAAAAAGTTTTCTTCTTCCCATTTCTTTTAGCTATTAACATTTTGCAAGCTATAAATTCTCATGCTTTGAACTCAACACTTTTTATTCCAAATAAATGCTCATTTGTTTATTTATTAGACTTATTTGCTGCCCATCCTTCCTCTCTTTTTAAATATGAAAAATGTATCCTCTTCCTCCTTTTCCTCCTTTTCCACATCACAAACATTGTTCTCCTAATTACAGTCTATATTACTGTCTATAATTTTGCTGAATTAAATTTATTTGGTTGATTGTATTATTGCAAGACAGTTGATACCTGCCAAGGCCCCCTCCAGTCAGGAGGGAACTAAACATCACACCTGATTCAATGGGGATCAGCTTCATTGAATTATAATGATATGGAGCAAGCAATGTCATATAATGGGTAGCATCTTAGGGTATGGGTATCAAACTTGATTGTGTCATGGACTGAATATTGTGATGTTTTTGCATTTGTGGAGCTGGGGTGCATGTGGCTTGTGAATGACATATCCAGCCCATAGACCGTCAGTTTGACAGGCCTAATCTAGGGATAGATGAAAGAAGGCAAGTTATTTTTTCCACCATCAACCCGATCTTACCAACTTCGCCTTAATTCTGAGTAGTCAGATCAATCAGCGGATTAACTAATCTTAAACATGTCCTGATTTATTGGTCTAAAGGAATCATAAGAATGAAAGCCACATTGATAAAGGGATAGCTGTTGGATGTGTATACTGATTGAAAAGCTTTACAAAGTTACCTCAAAAGTGCTCTCCAGGGTGAACTCTGATTTCTTGCCATGACTGTACTTTATTAATTATTTAAAATCTGGTTATTCTCAAGCCTGGGGACACAGTGGCAGGTGAATTCTAGTAAGATTTTTATGTTGTTTCATATGGTTTTTTTCCCTCCTCTTTCTGTATTTTATGGTTCCAAATTTTTATTATCTAAAGTGCTTAGAGTTGATCGGAGTGAGATATATTTTAAATACTGATGGAATGCTTTTCTGCCTGATGACAAGTTTCAAGGAAGTTTATAAGAGTATCTTTATATATGCATTTTTCACAATGAACATCCAAGAAGGAGGTGGAGCAAATCCTTTTAAATACAAAATAGCAGGAATGGATAAACATTTATGTCCTAATTCTCTTCCTCATTAAAAAAAAAAAACCAGACAGACCAGAGGACAAGCAGAAG